>JAEQBH010009038.1:0-54121 GCA_016808115.1 Tetrastigma voinierianum | reverse complement strand
ACGCCGCCTAACGAGTAAGATCAACTCGTGCCACATTGCCATTCGCAAATCGCCACCGGTACTGAACGCCACCAAGGCCATAGCGCTGTGGTTCAAGTAGTCTACATTGACGAGGTGATCCACTCAAGACAAAGCCACTCAATAACTAATGATCAACTCGTGCTCCATTGCACTGCCATCACATTGGTTGAACGCCCGCCTTAGTGAGTCGGGCGTACTACGCTGAATAGGTAATCCACTCAGCCACGCTTAACGAGTCGATCCATCAAAGTTACATTGCCATTCGCCATGATCGCCACTTACCGAACGCCACCAAGGCCAGCGTGAGGGGCCAAGTCGCTTCCTACCGGGACGAGGTGGATTCACTAAACACGTGCCATGCCGCCAAAGAGCCGATCAACCCAGCTCCATTGCTATTCTACCATATCGCCATCACCGAACGCGCCACCAAGGCCATAGCGCCAGGAGCCAAGCATCTCACATTGATCAGGTGATCCACTCAAGATACCACGCCTAACGAGTCGATCAACTCAAAGCAGGTCAGGTTATTCACATCGCTCACTACCGAACGCCACCAAGGCCATAGCGCCAGGAGCTAAGCAGCTCGCATTGACGAGGTGATCCACTCAAAGATGTGCAACGCTGCCTAACGAAATGTACATCAACTTCCAGTTAGCACGCTTACCCGGCCATTGCCACTGAATGGAATGCCACCAAGGCCATCACACAGTCAAGAGTCAGCGCATTGACGAGGTGATCCACTAAGCACGTGCCACACAAACAGCCGATCAACTCAGTTACATTTCCATTCTACTACATCGCCACACGGGTTGGAATGCCACCAAGGCCATAGCCTTGCCAAACAAATTTACATCGACTTCAGGCATCCATCCGGCAGGTGCCACGCCGCCTAACGAGTCGATCAACTCAGTTACTTTGCCATTCGGCAACATTGCAGACTGTCGAACGCCACCAAGGCCATAGCGCAGAGCCAAGTAGCTCACATTGACGATGTGATTCACTGAAGACAGCCATGGCTGCCGCACGGCGTCGATAAACTCGTGCTACATTGCCATTCGCTACTTCGCCACTCGCCGAACGCCTACCGCTGCGAGCGCCAGGAGCCGCAAGCATCAGACCGACGAGGTGATCCACTCAAAGACAGCCACGCCGGCCTAACGAGTCAGATCAACTCGTGCCATTGCCACTCGGCCATACTGCTTACACGCTACGGAACACCAAGGCCATAACGCTGGGGACCTGGGCAGCTCTTGCGCTGACGAGGTAAATCCACTCAAAGACAAAGCCACGCCCCAACGAAAGTTAGGATCAACTCGTGCTACATTGCCACCGGGCTACATTTGTTACCACGGACGCCACCAAGGCCATGGGCCAGAGCCAAGCAACAGACACGAGGTGATCCATCAAAGACAGCCACGCTCCCAACGAGCCGGGACCAACTCTGTGGTACATCGCCATTCTACTACATAGCCACTAATGGAACGCCACCAAGGCCATAAGCCATGGGGGCCGCAGCTCATATCGACGCAGGGGTGATCCACTAACACAAGCTATTATCTGCCATTGCCACTTGAATGAATGCCACCAAGGACATTGCGCCAGGGGCTAAGTAGCTCACATTGACGAGGTGATCCACTCAAGACAGCCACGCCGCCTAACTACCGATCAACTGCCCATTGCTATTCGCTATATCTCCACACTCGCTGAACGCCACCAAGGCCATAGCGCCAGGAGCCAAGCATCTCACATCGACGGCAGGATCCACTCACGACAACCACGCCGCTTAACGAGCCGATCAACTCAAAGAGATTACATTCACATCGCCACGGCCGGAACGCCACCAAGGCCATAGTGCCAGGAGCTGGCAACAAGATTGACGCAGATATACTCAAGACAGTAACGCCGCCTAAAGAGTCGTGATCAACTCAGCTACATTGCCATCTCCGGGCCACGCACTAATGGAATGCCACCGATGCCATCGCGCTCAGGGCTGCGAGTCAAGCATTGACGAGGTGATCCACTCAAAGATGTGCCACGCCTAACTACCGATCAACTTAGGCCCCATTGCCATTCGCTACATCGCCATCAGCCGAACGCCACTAAGCGCTATACGCGGTACACAGAGCCAAGCAAACACATCGACGGTGATCCACTGCTACGTGCCACGCTTCGCAGTCGATCAACTCGTGCCACATTTCCATCTGGCCACATCGCCACTCGCTGGTTGGAATGCTACCAAGGCCATAAATACTGTCAAACAAACAGCTCATTACTGACGAGGTGATCCAATCGAAGACAGCCACGCCTAACGGTCGATCAACTCAGTTACTTTCGCTTACCAGGCAACGATTGCTACGAGGTTGAACGCCGCCACCAAGGCCATAGCGCAGGAGCCAAGTAGTCACATCGGGACGCATGTGATTCCACTTCGCAGCCATGCTGCCTCACCGAGTCGATAAACTCAGTTATAGCCAAGGTCCTATTACTTCACACTACTGAACCGCCAACAAGGCTTTAGCCAGGAGCTAAGTACTGCACGACGAGGTGATCCATCAAAGACAGCCACGCCGTTTAACGAGTCGACCAACTCAAAGCATTGCCACTGCCACACGGCACGCCATGAACGCCACCAAGGCCATAACGCCAGGATCCAAGCCGCTCGCATTGACGAGGTGATCCACTCAGCCACAAGCACGCTCCCGACCAGCGATCAACTCGTGCTACATCGCCACCTCCTACTACATCACATCAGATGGACGCCACCAAGGCCATAGCTGCCAGACAAGCAACGCATTGACGCAGGTGATCCACTCAAAGATGTGCCACGCTCCCTAACGAGTCGATCAACTCAGCCATTGCATTCTAGCCACATAGCCACTGACGAAATACCAAGGCCCATAAATGTGGGCCAAGAAATTATAGCATTGACGAGGTGATCCACTCAATGACAAGCCATTCGCCATTTCACATAATTTTGAATGGAATGCCACCAGCCATTGCGCCAGGCCAAGTAGCTCACATCGACAGGTGATCCACTCAAGACAAGCCACGCCGCCTAACTAGTCGCATCAACTCAAAGCTCCATCAAGACTTACATTCCACTTGGCTGAACGCCTACCAAGGCCATACAGATGTAAGATCCACATCGACGAGGTGATCCACTAAAGACAAACACGCCGTCTAACGAGTTGGGATCAACTCAAAGAGAGACGCATTCAGCTACATCGCTCACCCACTTAACGCCACCAAGGCCATAGTGCCGTGAGCTGGCAACCATCGACGCAAGATATACTGGGCACGTGCAACGCCGCTGGGGCAGAGCCGATCAACTCAGTTACATTGCCATCTGGCCACATTGCCACTGAATGGAATGCCACTCGCGCCATCATGGCTGCGGGCCAAGTAGCTCACATCGACGAGGCGGGATCCACTCAGCACAGCCACGCCGCCTAACTAGTCAGGATCAACTTAGGGCTCTATCGCCATTCACTACATCGCCTCACTGGGCCGAACGCCACCAAGGCCATACAGAGCCAAGCAACCACATCGACGAAGGCATCCCACTGGGCTACTGTGCCACGCCGCCAAAGGAGTCAGATCAACCTCAGTTACATTTCCATTCGCTACACGCCACTTGCTGGAATGCCACCAAGCGCTATGGAATGTGGCTTCGTAACTCATGGCTGGATTCCAGGTGATCCAATCAAGACAGCCACGGGGCTAACGAGTCGATCAACTCGTGCTACTTTGCCATTCTACAACATTGCCACTTGTCGAACGCCAAGAAGGCCATAGCGCCAGGAGCCAAGAGCTCGTTATTGACGGCGTGACGGCATCATGCGCCAGTGCCGCGCACGAGGTCGATCAACTCAGTTACATTGCCATTCGCTACTTCACACTACCGAACGCCACCGCGGCTTTAGCGCCAGAGCCGCTAAAATGCGACGACGAGGTGATCCACTCAAAGACAAAGCCAGCGCCCTAACGAAGTCATCAACTCAGCATCGCCACTCTGGCCATTGCCACCGCTATGGAACGCCACTAAGGCTTATAACGCTTGGGGACTCAAAGCAAACATGTTAGCTGACGAGGTGATCCATTCAAAGACAGCCACGTCCCTAACGGAAAGTTAGATCAACCAAAGCACGCCACTTCTACTACATTGCCACTCATGGGACGCCACCAAGGCCATAGCGCCAGAGCCAAGCAGCCTGAGATGATCGAGTATCCCATCGCCACGTGCCACGCCCCTAACGAGTCGATCAATCAGCATTGCCATTCGGCTACATAGCCACTTGAATGGAACGCCACCAAGGCCATAGCGCCAGGGGCCAAGTAGCTCATATTGACGAGGTGATCCACTCAACACAAGCCATTCGGCTACATTGGCACTTGAATGGAATGCCACCAAAGCCATTGCGCCAGGGGCCAAGTAGCTCACATTGACGAGGTGATCCACTCAGCACAGGCCACGCTGCCTAACTAGTCAGATCAACTTAGGCTCCATTGCCATTCGGCTACTTCGCCACTTGGCTGGAACGCCACCAAGGCCATAGCGCCAGAGCCAAGATCTCATCGACGTGATCCACTCACATGTTACCGCCGCCAAAGCAGCCGATCAACTCAGTTACATTGCTACCCGGCTACATCGCCATCGTTGAACCACCAAGGCCATAGCGCCAGGCCAAACAAATTTCACATTGACGAGGCAGGGTCCGGTCTCCGCACGCCACGCCGCCAACGAGTCGATCAATCCCGCCATCGCCATTCGCAACAGATTGCCACTGCAGCAGAGAACGCCAACAAGGCCATAGCGCCAGGAGCCGGGCGCACCACATTGACGATGTGATCTTACCACAAGCCATGCCGCCTACCAGTCGATCAACTGCATCTACATCGATGCCCGGGCTACTTCGCCACCCACCGGAACGCCACCAAGGCTTTAGCACGAGCCAAGCAAACAGATCATTTAGTGATCCACTCAAACGACGCCAGCCGCCAACTAGTCGATCAATCCAGCTTCATTGCCACTCGGCTACATTGCCACTGACATGGAACGCCACCAAGGCCAAAGCGCTAGACCTAAGCAAATGAGATTGATGAGGTGATCCACTTATAGCACAGCCACGCCCTAACAGTCGATCAACTCAAATACATTGCACGGCCATACTTG
The DNA here is from genome assembly GCA_016808115.1 of Tetrastigma voinierianum. NCBI lineage: Eukaryota > Viridiplantae > Streptophyta > Magnoliopsida > Vitales > Vitaceae > Tetrastigma > Tetrastigma voinierianum. Next base: position 48,927 of record JAEQBH010009038.1, on the reverse strand, counting down.
CCACTCGCATGGAACGCCACCAAGGCCATAGCCCGGCTTTCAAGCAAAACAAGATTGACAGAGGTGATCCATCAAGACAAAGCCACGCCTAACGAGTCGATCAATCCTCAGCTACATTGCCATCCGGCCATCGCCACCAATGGAACGCCACCAAGGCCATACGCTCAGGCCAAGTAGCCTACATTGACGAGGATCCACTAACACAGCCGAGCCGCCTAACTAGCCGATCAACTCAAGCTCCATCGTCATTCGACCATCGCCACTCTACCGAACGCCCACCAAGGCCATAGCGCCAGGAGCCAAGAAGCCTACATCGACGAGGTGATCCACCCAAGACAGCCAGCGTCGTTTAACGACGATCATCCAGCTACACGATATCGCTTACATCGCCACTTACCGAACGCCACTTCAAAGACAGCGCAGAGAGCCGCTAAAATTTACACACGAGGTGATCCACTCACAAAGCACGCCGCCTAACGAGTCGATCAACCTCCGGCATTGCCATTCACCACATCGCCACTTAGTTGGAACACCACCACATACGCTTTATTGCAGCTCACATCACTGAGGTGATCCACAGAATACACGCATGCGCCAAATTATCGATCAACCTAACAGTTACATTGCCATTCGCTACTACACTACCGAAAGCCACTACATGAGGCGCCATGGAGCTAAGCAAACAGACACGAGGTGATCCACCCAAAGATGTTACTATCGCTTAACGAAGTTAGATCACCGCTAAGATTACACTGGCTACACTGCTACATGGAACGCCACCAAGGCCATAGCGCCAAGAGCCGCTAAGCGTACCGCACCGACAGTGATCCACTCAAAGACAGCCACGCCTAACGAGTCGATCAACTCAAAGCAACTGCTTACCTTACATTGCAACTCGGTAAGAACGCCATCAAGGCCATAGCGCCAGGAGCCAAGAAGCTCGCATTGACGAGGTGATCCACTCAGTACAGGCCACGCTCCCTAACGAGTCAGATCAACTCGGGCTACATTGCCACTCTGGCCATCGCACTGCATGAACGCTCACCAAGGCCATATCACAGGAGCCAAGCAGCTCGCATTGACGAGGTGATCCACTCAAGACAGCCACGCCCCTAACGCAGTCGTATCAAGTCAGTCGCGATACACTCTACATCGCCACTTCTACCGAACGCCACTGGGCGCTTTATACGCAAAGCAACTCGATCGACTAGTGATCCACTTCAAAGATAGCCACGCTGTTTCCAACGAATGATCAACTCAGTTACATTGCTACTTCTGGCCATCGCTTACTCGGCCGAACGCCACCAAGGCCATAGCATCGGGCGTACTAAGCAAACATCGACGAGGTGGATCAACTCAAAGACAGCCACGCTTACCTAACGAGTCGATCAACCAGTCGATTGCCACGGCCATCGCCACTGGTCGAACGCCACCAAGGCCATAGCGCCAGCTGCTGGCCTCGCAGACATGAGGTGATCCACTCAGACAGCCACGCCTAACGAGTCGATCAACTCAGTTACATCGCTAATTTGGCCACATCATTACCTCTGGCCGAACGCCACCGAGGCCATAGCATCAAGGGCTGGCAATGTATTGACGAGGTGATCCACTCAAGACAGCGCCACGCCGCTTAACGAAGTCAGGATTAACTCAAAGATTGCCACTTGGCCACATCATTACTCTAATGGACGCCACCGAGGCTATAAGATCGCGGCTGGCAACAGATTGACGAGGTGATTCACTTCAAGACAGCCACGTCGTTTAACGAGTCGATCAACTCAAAGAGCATTGTTACTTACATCGCACTGGCCGGAACGCCACTAAGGCCATAGACATCAAGGGCCGCACACATCGACGCAGGTGATCAACTCCGCCACAGTGCCACGCCACTAACACGAGTCGATCAACCTGTGCCGCATTGCCACTCGCTTATGATCGCTTAACTTTACCGAACGCCACCAAGGCCATAGCGCCAAGGGCCACAGTCAGATTGATATGGTGATCCACTAAAGATAAAGCCACGCTAACGAGCCGATCAACTCAGCTACATTGCCACTCTACCATCACACCGGGCTCAACGCCACCGAGGCCATAGCATCAAGGGCTGGGCAACATTGACGAGGTGATCCACTCAAGACAGCCACGCTAACGAGTCGATCAACTCAGCCGCGACGTCACCGCACATATCGCCACTCCTACCGAACGCCACCAAGGCCATGCCGTGGGCCGCGCCAGATCGGGACGCAGGTGATCCACCCAGCACGTGCCACGCCTAACGAGTCGATCAACTCCAGCTCCATTGCCATTCTGGCCATACGCCACTGAATGGAACGCCACTTTAAGGTCATCGGGCCAGGCTGGCGCGAGCTCACATCGACGAGGTGATCCACTCAAAGACAGCCACGCCTAACTAGTCGATCAACTCAGCTCCATTGCAATTCGGCTACACGCCATATCAGGTTGGAACGCCACTGGCTTGATAGCGCCAGGAGCTGGCAAATTCACATCACGAGGTAATCCACTCAGCACAGGCCATGCTGCCTAAAGAGTAAGATCAACTTAGGTTACATTGCCATCTCTGGCCACATCGCCACTCTACCGAACGCCACTGCTAAGGCCATAACGCTGCGCGCTGTGCCTCGCATTGACGGCGATCCACTCAAGACAGCCATGCTGCCTAAAGAGTAAGATCAACTCAAGCTCCATTGCCATTCGGCTATATCGCCACTTGGCTGGAACGCCACCAAGGCCATATCGCCAGGAGCCAAGCATCTCACATCAAGAGGTGGGATCCACCAAGACAGCCACGCCGCCTTAACGAGTCGATCAACCAAAGATATTGCTGCCTCGCCACGTTACTACCTGTTGAACGCCACCATACAGAAGGCGCTAAGGGGCCAAGTAAACAGATTGACGAGGTGGATCCACTCAAGACAAAGCCACGCCGCCTAACGAGTCGATCAACTCGTGCCATTGCCACTGGCATCGTCACTTACCGAACGCCCACCGAGGCCATAGCATCAAGGGCCAAGCACCAGATTGACAGGTGATCCACTGAAGACTGTGCCACGCCTAACTAGTCGATCAACCAGCCACATCACACTTGCCACATCGCCACTCCTACCGAACGCCACCGCGCTATAGCGCCAGGGCCAAGCAGCTCGCACGACGAGGTGATCCATCAAGACAGCCACGCCTAACGAGTCGATCAACTCAGCTCCATTGCCATCTCTGGCCACATCGCCACTGAATGGAACGCCACCAAGGCCATCACAGCCAGGCCATAGCGCTCACATCGGACGAGGTGATCCACTCACGACAGCTCACGCTTAATCCATAGTCGATCAACTCAGGCTCCATTGCACCGGCCACATCGCGCCACTGGGTTGAACGCTCACCAAGGCCATAGCGCCAGAGTTTCAAGCACCACATTGACGAGGTAATCCACTCAGCACAGGCCATGCTGCCTAAAGAGTAAGATCAACTTAGGTTACATTGCCATTCGGCTACATCGCCACTCGGCTGGAACGCCACCAAGGCCATAGCGTCAGGGGCCAAGCAGCTCGCATTGACGAAGTGATCCACTCAGCACAGGCCATGCTGCCTAAAGAGTAAGATCAACTCAGGCTCCATCGCTATCTCTGGGCTTATATCACGGTCATCGGAACGCCAACACAGCTATACGCCGGGAGCCAAGATCTCATAATGAAGAGGTGGGATCCACTCAAAGACAGCCACGCCGCCTAACGAGCCGATCAATCTCAGTTATATTGCTTATTTCGCTTACATTGCCACACTATTGAACACCTACAATATACCCAGAGCTGCAACAGATTTACGAGGTGATCCACTCCAAGATAGGCCACGCCGCCTAACGAGTCGATCAACTCAGTTAGCATTGCTATCGCTAAGCCATCGCCACTCGAATGGAACGCCACCAAGGCCATTGCCCAAAATATAGCCTTACATTGACAGGTGATCCACTCAAGACAGCCACGCCGCCTAACTAGTCGATCAACTTAGACGACTGCCATTCTACTACATCGCTACTTGGTTAGAACACCAAGGCCATAGCGCCTGTGAGTCACAACCAACCTCACATCGACGAGGTGATCCACCCCGCACAAGCCACGCTGCCAGCTGAGCGATCAACTCAGGTACATCACATCTCGCACATCGCCCACTCTGGCCTAATCGCCACCAAGGCCATATCGCCATGAGCCAAGCAAACTTCATTGACAAGGTGATCCAATCAAGACAGCCACGCCGCCTTAACGAGTCAGGATCAACTCAGCTACATTACATTCGGCAACATTGCCACTGGCTGAATGCCACCAAGGCCATACTACCAGGAGCCAAGCAGCTCACATCGACGAGGTAAGGGATCCATCATTGCTACTAGTGCCATCATTTAAACGAAATGATCAAATCAGTTACGCTTGCCATTCATTACTTCACACCGCAGAACGCCTACCGGGCGTTTTAGCGCTGCGGAGCCAAGGTACCGCATCGAATGCAGGTGATCCACTACATGTGCCACGCCGCCTAACCAATGGGATAAACCTGTGCTCCATCACATTCTACTACAGCCACTCAGGAACGCCACCAAGGCCATAGCGCCAGATCCAGCTGACCATACATTTGATCGAGGTGGATCCACTCAAGATAGCCACGCTCTAACGAGTCGATCAACTCAAAGCATTGCCATTCACATCGCCACACTACCGAACGCCACAAGGCCATCAATAGGAACTGGCAAACAGATTGGCGAGGTGATCCACTCAAGATGCACCACGCTCTAACGAGTAAGATCAACTCAGCTACATTGCTATTCGCTTAATCGCCACTGAATGGAACGCCACTGGGCGCCATTGCGCCGTGGCCAAGAGCCCATCGACGAGGTGATCCACCTCAAAGATGTGCCACGCCTAACTAGTCGATCAACTCAGCTCCATCGCCATTCGGCCGCATCTGGCTGGAACGCCACCAAGGCCATAGCGCTAGGAGCCAAGCAACTCACATTGACGAGGTAATCCACTCCGCCACGTGCCACGCCAACGAAAGATCAACTCAGTTACATTGCCATCTCTGGCCACATCGCCACTCCTACCGAACGCCTACCAAGGCCATAGCCGGGGGGGCCGCAGCTCGCATCGACGGCGATCCACTCAACACAGCCTGCCTAAAGAGAAGATCAACTCAGCTCCATTGCCATTCTACTATATCGCCACTGGTCAACGCCACCACGCCTATATCAGCCAGGAGCCAAGCATCCTCATCAAGAGGTGATCCACTCACGACAAAGCCACGTCATTTAACGAGTCGATCAACTCAAAGCATATTGCTATTTCGCTTACTGCCACACGGTTGAACGCCACTAAGGCCATAGCGCCTGCAGAGCTGTTGAACGCATTGACGAGGTGATCCACTCAAGATAGGCCACGCCTAACGAGCCGATCAACTCAGCTATACTGCCATTCGCTACATCACACTGAATGGAACGCCACCAAGGCCATTGCGCCAGGGGCCAAGTAGCTCACATTGACGAGGTGATCCACTCAGCACAGGCCACGCTGCCTAACTAGTCAGATCAACTTAGGCTCCATTGCCATTCGGCCACATCGCCACTTGGTTAGAACGCCACCAAGGCCATAGCGCCAGGAGCCAACCAACTCACATTGACGAGGTGATCCACTCCGCACAGGCCACGCTGCCAAAGGAGTCAGATCAACTCAGTGGTACACTGCACATCTCGGCCATACCGCCCATCTACTGAACGCCACTCAAGGCCATCTCCAGAGCCAAGCAGCCTACATCGTTACAGATCCAATCAACATTAGTGCCACGCTCTTAACGAGTCGATCAACTCAAAGCATCGCTATTCTAACATTGCCACTGGGTTGAACGCCACCAAGGCCATAGCGCTGAGCCAAGCAAATTTACATCGACGAGGTGATCCACTAAGACAAAGGCGTCGCCTAACGAGTCGGTCAACTCAGCTACATTGCCATTCGCTACTTCACACCGCAGAACACCAAGGCTTAGCGCCAGGAGCCAAGCCCAATCGACAGGTGATCCACTCAAGACAGCCACGCCGCCTAACTAGTCGACAAAGTCAGCCCATCAGCTATTCGCCACATAGCCACTGCTGGAACGCTCACCAAGGCCATAGCTGTGGAGCCAAGCAATTACATTGACGCAGGTGATCCACCATGATAGGCCACGTCGCAACGAAGTCGACTAACTCGCTATATTGCCATTCTGCTACATCGCCACACGGTTGGAAGGCCACCACAAGAGAAGGCTGGGAACCAAGCAGCTCGCATCATGAAAGGAACCACTCAAAGACACCGCGTCAGTAACGAGTGACGAACTCAGCCACATTGCCATTCTGGCAATCGCCACCCGAATGGAACGCCACCAAGGCCATCACACAGGCCGCGAGCTCACATTGACAGGTGATCCACTACACAAAGCCACGCCGCCTAACCAGTCGATCAACTCAGCTCCATCGCGCACCATTATGCATCGCCACTTGGTTGGAACGCCATCATGCCATAGCGCCAGGGAGCCGCACTGGCTACTGACGGTAATCCACTCAAGACGCCACGCCCGCCACCGAGTAAGATCAACTTTAGGTTACATTGCCATTCGGGCTACATCGCACTACTGGAATCTACCAAGGCCATAGCGCCCAAGGGCCAAGCAACAGATTTGACCAGGTGATCCACTCACGACAGCCACGCTTCAATTTAGCCGATCAACTCAGCCACATTGCCACTCCACATCGCCACTACTGAACGCCACCGAGGCCATAAGATCAAGGGGCCAAAGCACCGCGACGACGCAGGTGATCCACCTCAAAGATGTGCCACGCCAACGAGTCATCAACTCAGCCATATCTACATCGGCCATCGCCACTTCCTACCGAACGCCCACCAAGGCTATGGCTGGCCGGGCCAAGTAAAACAGATCGACGAAAGATCCACCGATGATGTGCCACGCCTAACCCAGTCGATCAACTCAGTGCTCCATCGCCATTCGGCTGCATCGCCACTGAATGGAACGCCACCAAGGCCATCGGCACAAAAAGCAAGTAGCTCGGTTACTGACGAGGTGATCCATCAAAGACAAAGCCACGCCGCCTAACTAGTCGACTGGAACGCTCCATCGCACCACAGCACGTTTTCACTCGCTTGAACGCCACCAAGGCCAGCGCCAGAGAGCCGCCGTACCACATTGACGAGGTAATCCACTCAGCAATGTGCCAAGCCACGGTAAAGAGTAAGATCAACTTAGGTTACACGCCATTCGCCATCGCCACTACCGAACGTCACCAAGGCCATAGCGGCTGTGGGGCCAAGGTACCGTATCGACGGCAGGATCCACCAAGACAAAGAAGCATCAAAGAGTAAGATCAACTCAGTTCCATCGCCATTCGGGCTATATCGCCACTCGGGCCGAACGCCACCGCGCCACGCTGAGCCAAGTATCCACTGAAGAGATCCACTCAAGACAAAGCCACGCCGCCTAACGAGTCGATCAACTCAGTTATATTGCCATTTCGCTACCGCCATGACGGCCGAACGCCTCACCGCACATACCGGGCTAAGTGAGCTTTTCGGGAACAGATCGACGAGGTGATCCACTCAAGATAAAGCCACGCTTAACGAGTCGACAACTTCAGTGCAAACATTGCCATTCGCCACATCGCCACTAATGGAACGCCACCAAGGCCATCATCGCGCCGGGCCGCGGAAGCCTGGCATCGACGAGGTGATCCACTCGCGATACGCCACCGCCTAACTAGTCGATCAACTTAGACCCATCGCCATCTCACACACGCCACTTCGGGTTAGAACGCCCACCCGCGCCATAGCGCCAGAGCCAACCAACTCACATTGACGCAGGTGGATCCACTCCGCACTGCGCCACGCCGCCAAAGGAGTCATCAACTCGTGGCATTGCCATTCTGGGCCACATCGCCATCGGTCGAACGCCAAGGCCATATCGCCACAGAGCCAAGCGCTCATTGACAAGGTGATCCAATCAAGATGTGCCACGCGTAACGAGTCGATTGACCTCAAAGGCATTGCCATTCTACATTGCTACTGCTGGAACGCCACCAAGGCCATAGCGCCGTGGAGCCACAAGCAATTTCATATCGATTTCCAGGTGATCCACTGGCACGTGCCAAGGTCGCCTAACGGCCGATCACCAGCTACATTGCCATTCCTGGCCACGCTTACCCGGCAGAACGCCACTGCTTTAGCGCCAGAGCTGGGCAAAACAGACGACGAGGTGGATCCACTCGCTACTGTGCCACGCCGCTTAACTAGTCGAGCAACCAGCTCATCGCCATTCGGCCATAGCCACTGCGTCGAACGCCACCGCGCTTCAGAAGCCGCTGATCCAAGCACACATTGACGAGGTGATCCACTCAAGATAGGCCACGCCGCCAACGAGTCGATCAACTCAGCCATATTTGCCATTCGCTACACTACGCCCGGCTGGAACGCCCACCAAGGCCATAGCGCCGTGAACTGCGAAACTGCATTGGCGCAGGCGATCCACCTCGCCACTGCACTCACGCCGCCAACGAGTAAGATCAACTCAGTTACATTGCCATTCCTGGCCAAATCGCCACTCGACGGAACGCCATCAGCGCCATTGCGCCAGGGGCCAAGTAGCTCACATCAACAGGTGATCCACTGAAGACAGCCACGCCGCCTAACTAGTCGATCAACTCAGCTCCATTGCTATTCATACATCACCACTTCTTGGTTGGAACGCCTACCAAGGCTATAGCGCTAGGAGCCAAGCAGCTCACTGACAGGTAATCCACTCAAGACAGCCACAACGAGTAAGATCAACTTAGTTACATTGCCATTCTGGCCATCGCCACGCTACTGAACGCCCAAGGCCATAGCCGCCGTGGGGCCGGCTACCGCATTGGACGAAGTGGATCCACTCAAGACAGCCATGTCGCCTAAAGAGTAAGATCAACTCAGGCTCCATTGCCATTCTGGCCATATCGCCACTGGCCGGAACGCCACCACGCCACGCCGTGAGCCAAGCATCTCACATTAAGAGGATCCACTTCAAAGATGTGCCACACCACCTAACGAGTCGACCAACCCGAAGTGAGATTGCTGGTCACTACATTGCCACACCCGCTGAACGCCACCAAGGCCAGCCGTGAGCTGGGCAATGATCGACGAGGTGATCCACCAAAGATAGCCACGTCGCCAACGTCGATCAACCAAAGACATTGCCATTCGGCTACACGCCACCTCCAATGGAACATCGCCAAGGCCATTGCGCCAGGGGCCGCGAGCCTGCACGATTTGTGCATCCACCGTGACGTGCCACAGCTTAACTAGTCGATCAACTTAGGTCTCCATTGCCATTCACACATCGCCGCCACTGCCAGAACTGGCAGCGTTATGCCGCTGTAGAGCCAACCAATCACATTGACGAGGTGACCACCACAGCCACGCCGCCAGCAGGAGCCATCAACCTCGGGTACATTGCCATTCGGGTACATCGCCATCATTGAACGCCACTCAAGGCCATATCTCCATGAGCCAAGCAACACGCATTGAGCGCGATCCAATCAAAGACAGCCACGCCAACTAGCGTCGGATCAACTCAGCTACATCGCCATTCAAGAACATCGCTACCGCTGGAACGCTCACCAAGGCCATAGCGCGCGCAGAGCCGCCAAACATCGATCAGGCGCATCCACTCAAGCACGCGCTTGGCGCCGCCTAACGAGTCGAAGATTAATCTTGTGCCATTGCCATCGCCACACACCCGCAGATCCGGTACCAAGGCTTTAGCGCCAGAGCCGGGAAGCAAATGCACACAGTGATCCACTCAAAGACAAAGGCCGCCTAACTAGTCAGATAAACTCAGGCTCCATTGCCATTCGCACAGCAGCTACTGGGCCGGAACGCCAAGGCCATAGCGCCGTAGATGCCAAAGCAGCCACATTGACGCAGGGCGATCCACGAAGACAGCCACGCCGCTCTTAACTAGCCGATCAATCCTAGGCTCCATTGCCACCCGGCCACATCGCCACTGTTAGAATCACCACCAAGGCCATACTGGCCAACCAACTCACATTGACGAGGTGATCCACTCCGCACAGGCCACGCTGCCAAAGGAGTCAGATCAACTCAGGGTACATTGCCATTCGGCTACATCGCCCATCGGCTGGAACGCCACCAAGGCCATATCGCCATGAGCCAAGCAGCTCACATTGACAAGGTGATCCAATCAGCACAGCCACGCGCAATCCAGTCGATCAACTCAAAGCATTGCCATTCTGGGCAACATTGCCACTGTCGAACGCCACTAAGGCCATAGCCAGCAGGGAGCCAAGCACTTCATATCGATTTGCAGGGTGATCCACTAAGCACGTGCCATGCCCGATTAGTTACTATCAATCAGCTACTTACATTCGCTTCGCCACTCCGCAGAATAACGCCACCAAGGCTTTCTTTAGCGCCAGAGCCAAGCGTACCGTGACGACGAGGTGATCCACTCCGCACAAAGCAACGCCGCCTAACTAGTCGATAAACCAGCTCCATTGCCATTCGGCTACATAGCCACTGGCCGAACGCCACCAAGGCCATAGCCGTGAGCTGCATAAACAAGACGATGAGGTGATCCACTAAAGATAGGCCACGCCCTAACGAGTCAGATCAACCCAAAGATATCGCATTCGCTTACATCGCCACACGCTGAACGCCATCAAGGCCATGGGAGTCAGAACCGCTGCAGTCAGACGCGCAGGTGATCCACCAGCATGCACTACGCCGCTCTAACGAAAGATCAACTCGTGCCATACTGCCGGTCCCGCCAAACGCCACTAATGGAACGCCACCAAGGCCATAAAGGTCAGGCCAAGTAGCTCATATCGGTTTAGGTGATCCACCCCAAAGACAGTGCCAGGTCACAACTAGTCGATCAACTCAAAGCTCCATTGCAATTCGCCATCGCTACTTGGTTGGAACGCCTGAAGGCCATAGCCGAGCCAAGCAACACAGCAACAGTAATCCACTCCGCACAGCACATCTAACGAGCCGACCCACTAAGTTACATTGCATTCTGGCCATCGCCACTGGCCGGAACGCCCACCAAGGCCATAGCGTGAGGGGCCAAGCGTACCGCATTGACGTAGGTGATCTTATCAAGACAAAAGCCATGCCGCCTAAAGAGTCGATCAACTCAGCTCCATCGCTATTCTGGCCATATCGCCACTGGTCGAACGCCACACAAGGCCATAAAGCCAGAGCCAAGCATCTCAAGCATTGACGCAGTGATCCACTCGCCATACCCACGCCGGCCTAACGAGTCGTGACCAACTCAGCTATATTGCCATTCCGCTACATCGCCATTACCCGCTGAACGCCACCAAGGCCATAAAGTGCCGAGCTTGCAACGCCAGACGACGTGGTGATCCACTCCAGCACAAAGTAACGCCGCCTAACGAGTCAGATCAACTCAAGCTACATTGCCACTCGGCTACATTGCCATTCTGGCCATTGCTACCGAATGAATGCCACTAAGGCTATCATGGGCCAGGCAAGAGTTTCACATTGATCAGGTGATCCACTCAGCGATGTGCCACGCCTAACTAAATGAGAGATCAACTAGGCTCTATTGCCATTCTGGCCATATCGCCACTGGCCGGAACGCCTCACCAAGGCCATAGCGCCAGGAGCCAGCAATTTCACATCACGAGGTGATCCACTCCAAGACGTGCCACGCCCAAAGGAGCTCGCATCAACCAGTTACATTTCCATCTCTACACATCGCCACTGGGTCGAACGCCTACCAAGGCCATAGCCGTGGTTGCCAATCACCACATCACGCTGATCCAATCAAAGACAGCCACGCCTAACGAGTCGATCAACTCAGTTACATTGCCATTCGGCAACATTGCCACTGGCAAACACCAAGGCCATACACAGAGCTGCCAGCCACACCAATTAAGTGTGATCTACTAAGCATGTGCCATGTCGCCACCGAGTCGATCAACTCAGCTACATTACATCTCGGCTTACGCGCACTGGCTGAACGCCACCAAGGCTTTAGCGCCAGGAGCCAAGCAGCTCAGACGTAATGAGGATCCACTCAAAGACAAAGCACGCCGCCTAACGAAATGATCAACTCCAGGCTACATCAAGCACTTACATATCGCCACCATAGGAACGCCACCAAGGCCATACAGACCCAAGCACTTTTGCATCGACGAGGTGATCCACTAAGCACAGCCACGCCCTAACCAGCCGATCAACTCAGGCTGACGCACTCTTACATTACACTCGCACTGACGCCACCAAGGCCATAACAGAGCTGCCAGCCAGACTGATCGAGGTGTGATCCACTCAAAGACAGCCACGCTCTAACTGCCGATCAACTCAAAGGTACGCCATTCGCCACATAACACACTGAACGAACGCCACCAAGGCCATAGCACTGCGGCCAAGTAGTCACATTGACGAGGGTGATCCACTAACACAGCCATTCGCTATATTTTCAATTAATGGAATGCCACCGTGCCATACCAGCCAAGTAGCTTCACACTGACGCAGGTGATCCACTGCCATGCGCCACACGAATCAGCCTGGACTAACTTAGCTCCATTGCCATTCGCTACTACTACTGGCCTAACGCCTACCACACACACAGTGCACTACGGAGCCGGCAAATTACACGACGAGGTGATCCACTAACACAGCCACGCCGCTCAAAGGAGTCGACGACTCAGCCAGCACGCATCTCGGCCACATCGCCACTTCTGGGCTGGGAACGCCCACTAAGGTCATGGGCCAGGTTTCAAATAGCCTGGCATCGACGAGGTGATCCAATCAAAGACAGCCACGCCGCCTAACTGTCGACCAACTCAGCTCCATTGCCATTCTAAGAACATTGCCACTTGGTTTGAACGCTACCAAGGCCATAGCGCCAGGAGCCAAGTAGCTCACATTGACGAGGTGATCCACTAAGTTAATAAAAGCTATGCTGCCACTGAGTCGATCAACTCAGTTACATTGCCATTCGCCATTTCACACTCCGCTGAAAGCCACCAAGGTTTTAGCGCCAGAGCCAAGCAATGCATTGACGAGGTGATCCACTCGAAGACAAAACACGTTGCCTAACGAGTTAGGATCAACTCGGCCACAATGTCACTCCTTGCCACATCGCCACCAAGATGGAACGCCACTAAGGCCATAGCCAGCTGTTAAATCAAGATTGACAGAGGATCCACTCTGCACGTGCCACCCCGCCTAACGATCACATCAACTCAAAGCAAATTGCCACTTCTACTACTTCGTAACCCAAGGAACGCCTATCAAGGCCATAGCTGTGGAGCTGTTTACTTCAGACGACGAGGTGATCCACTCAAAGATGTGCCACGCCTCCCTAACGAGTCGATCAACTCGCTACATTGCCACTGGGCCACATTTGCCACTCACATGGAACGCCACCGAAGGCCATATCGCCAGGAGCCAGCACCAGATGACGCAGGTGATCCACTCAAGACGTGCCACGCCTCCCTAACGGCGTCGATCAACTCAAAGCCACATTGCCACTGCCACATTGATATCAGGTATGGAACGCCACTAAGGCCATACTAAGGGCAAAGCAATCCTCGTGATCGACGGTGGTGAGATCCACCAAAGACAAAGCCACGTTGCCTAATCTAGTCGATCAACTCGTGCCATTGCCACTCTACTTACATCGCCACTACCGGAAACGCCACCAAGGAAATAGCATCAAGGGCCAAGCAGCCGCGAGACGACGAGGTGATCCACCTCGCCACGCCACACGCCAACGAGTCGATCAACTCAAAGCTACATTGCCACTGCCACACGCCACTCCTACCGAACGCAATCGGCGCTATATCGCCAAGGGCCATGAACATTGACGAGGTGATCCACTCAAGACAGCCACGCCGCCAACGAGTCGATCAAGTCAGCTACATTGCCACCGCTACATCGCCACTTACCGAAACGCCACCAAGGCCATAGCATCAAGCGGCCGCTGTACCAGATTGACGAGGTGATCCACTCAAAGACAGTGCCACGCCATTAACGGCGTCGCATCAACTCAGCTACATTGCCACTCCGGGTTGCATCGCCACTATCCGGAACGCACTGGGCGTGGCCATGCACAATGTGGCCTGGCAATCAGATCGACGAGGGGTGATCCACCAAGACGTGCCACTGCTTAACGAGTCGATCAACTCAGGCTCCATTGCCATTTGGCTACATCGCCACTTCAGTCCGAACGCCGTACCAAGGCCATAGCGCTCAGGAGCCGCACCACATCACGCAGGTGATCCACTCAAGACAGCCACGCCGCCTCAACGAGTCGATCAACTCGCCTATATTTCCATTCCGCTACATCGCTAAACTACTGAATCGGGCCATCATACATAGTGCCAGAGCTGGCAAATGCGATTGACGAAATAGGATCCACCAAAGACAAGCCACGCCTGCCTAACGAGCCGATCAACCCGCGCTACATTGCCATTCCTGGGCCACATTGCCACTAATGGAACGCGCCACCAAGGCCATTATCACACAGGGGCCAAGTAGCTCATATCGACGAGGTGATCAACTCCAGACAGCCACGCCGCCTAACTTGTTAGATGAACTTAGGCTCCATTGCCATTCGGCTACATCGCCACTTGTCTGGAACGCCACCAAGGCCAGTACTCACAGAGCCAAGCACCACATCGGGACGAGGCGATCCACTCAAGACAGCCACGCCAAAGGCGATCAACTCGCCAGTTACATCGCTTATCTGGCCACATCGCCACTTACCGAACGCCACCAAGGCCATACTGGCCAAAATGTACTATATTGACGAGGTGATCCAATCAAGACAGCCACGCCTAACGTAGTCCGATCAACTCAGCTACATCGCCATTCGGCAACATCGCCACTTTGTCGAACGCCACCAAGGCCATACCGCTAGAGCCAAGCAAAATACATCGACGATGTGATCTACCGCACAGCCATGCCACCGAAGTCAACAACTTCCGTGCTACATTGCCATTCGGCTTACTTCACACCCTACCGAAAGCCACCGCTTTAGCGCCAGAGCCACAGCGCTAAAACAGATCGACGCAGGTGATCCACTCGAAGACAGCCACGTCGTCTAACGAAGGATCAACTCGCCAATGCCACTGCCATTGCCACTAGCATGGAACGCCACTAAGGCTATAACGCTCAAGAGCCAAGCAGCCGCACGACGAGGTGATCCACTCAAAGACAAAGCCACGCCTAACGAGTCGATCAACTCAGCTAAATCACACCGGGCTACATTGCAACCCGGCAAGGAACGCCCATCATGGCCATACAGGAGCCGTCGCTTCAAGACGACGAGGTGATCCACTCAAAGACAGCCACGCCCCAACGAGCCTCATCGGGACTAACTCGCCACATTGCCACGGCCACATTGCCACTACATGGAACGCCTACCAAGGCCATATATCGCCAGGAGCTGCAAATAAAGATAGACGAGGTGGGATCCACTCAAAGACAGCCACGCCCTAACGAAATGATCAACTCAGCTACATTGCCACCGGCTACATTGCCACCGCATGGAACGCCACCAGCGCCAGCGCCATGGGCAAAAAAGCAACCGCACGATCGGTGATCCACTGATGCCACGCCGCTTCAACGAGTCGCATCAACTCAGCTACATCGCAATTTCGGCTACATCGCCACTACCGAACGCCACCGCACAGCATCGGGCGGCACATACCGCATTGACGAGGTGATCTAACGCTAAAGACAGCCACGCCAACGCAGTCGATCAACCGCCATATCGCCACTTGGCCATCGCCACCGAACGCTAAACTAAGGCCATAGCGCCAAGGGCCAAGGAATGAGACGATTAGTGATCTTGACTCAAGATGTTACGCTTAACGAAGCCGATCAAGTCGCCACGCTTACCGGGCCACATCGCCACTTGTCGAACGCCACCAAGGCTATACCGCCAGCGGAGCTGCCGTACCACTACTGACGAGTGATCCACTGAAGACGTGCCACGCCAGCAAGGCCGATCAACTCAGCATTCCCATTCAGGCCACATCGCCACTCTGGTTGGAACGCCACCAAGGCCATAGCCGTGGGCTTCGCAAAATGTACGCCTCTATATTGACGAGGTGATCCAATCAAAGACAGCCACGCCGTCTAACGAACCGATCAACTCAGTTACATTGCCATTCAAAGAACATCGCCACTTTTGGAAATACCACCAAGGCCATAGCGCCAGTGAGCCAAGCAAAATGACATTGACGTATGTGGATCTACTACACAGCCATGCCGCCACTTCAGGTCGATCAACTCAGCTACACTGCCATTCGGGCTACTCGCCCACCCGATGAACGCCACAAAGGCTTTAGCGCCGTGAGCCAACCAAACCGCATTGACGAGATCCACTCAAAGACAGCCACGTCCCTAACGAGTCGATCAACCCAAAGCAGATCGCCACTGGGCCACATCGCCACTGGCCTGAACGCCACCAAGGCCATACGCCGCGGTCAAGGTACCGCATTGATCGAGGTGATCCACTCAAGACAGCCTCATGCCTAACGAATGATCAACTCTGTGCTACTGCCACCTTCTGGCTACAACGCCACTCTACTGAACGGCCACCAAGGCCATAAAGATCAAGGCCAAGCAACAAGATTTGACGAGGTGATCGACTCAACAGACCGGCCACTGCAACGAGTCGATCAACCGCCACGCATTGCCACTCTGGGCCACATCGCCACTCTACTGAACGCCACTGCGCTTATAGCGCCATGCGCTGTCGTCAGACGACGAGGTGATCCACCGATACGTGCCACGCCGCCTAACGGCATATCAACTCAGCCATGGTTTGCCACCGGCTACATCGCTTTCACTACCGAACGCCCACCAAGGCCATAGCATCAAGCGGGCCAAGCAACTGCATGACGAGGTGATCCACTCGCACACGCCCACGCCCAACGAGCCCGGATCAACTCAGCCACATTGCCACCCCCGGGCCACATCGCCACTGGCCGGACCAAGGCTCATGGCCCGGGGCCGGGCGCCGCATGACAAGGTGATCCACCAAGACAGCCACGCCTAACGAGTCATAATTAACTCAGTTACATTGCCACTCTGGCCACATCGCCACTTCTACCGGAACGCCACCGCGCCATGGGCCAGGGGCCAAGCGCCAGATTGACGAGGTGGATCCACCAAAGACAAAGCCACGCTTACCTATGAGTCAGATCAACCAGTTCCATCGCTTATCTGGCCATCACACATTGGCTTGACGCCACAAAGGCCATAGCCGTGAGCTGCTCGCCTACATCGGGACGAGGTGATCCACTCAAAGACAGCCACGCTGCCCAACGAGACACATCAACCCAGCTACATTGCCACTCGGCTACATCTCCACTCGGCTTGAACGCCACAAAGGCCATAGCATCTAGCCAAGCAAAATTCGATCACTGAGGTGATCCACTGCCGACAGCCACGCCGCCTAACGAGTCGACCAATCACAGTTATGGCCGCCACTGCCACATCGCCACTACCGGGAATGCCACTCAAGGCCATACACTGTGGGGCCAAGCACAGACGACGATAAGGATCCACTCAAGACACGCCCATGCCGCCTAAAGAGTCGATCAACTAAGGCTCCATCATTCGGCTATATCGCTACTCTGGCTGAACGGCACCAAGGCCATAGCGCCAGAGCCAAGCATTCACATCGACGAGTTGATCCACTCAAAGACAGCCACGCCGCTCAACGAGTCGATCAACTCAAAGCTATATCGCCATTCCGCATTGCCACACTACTGAACGCCTTACCAAGGCCATAGCGCTTTGGGTTGCTAAACAGACACAGTGGATCCATCAAGATAAAGCCACGCCGCCGCAACGAGTCGATCAACTGTGCTACATCGCAATTTGGCTACATCAGCCACTCTACTGAACGCCACCAAGGCCATAGCATCAAAGGGCCAAGCACCGATCGACGAGGTGATCCACTCAAAGACAGCCACGCCGCCCTAATCCAGCCGATCAACTCAGCCACATTGCCACTCTACTACATCGCCACTCCTACCGAACGCCACCAAGGCCATAGCGCCGTGTGGCCTGCCAAAACAGATTGACGAGGTGATCCACTCGCCACGCACCACGCCGCCAACGAGTCGATCAACTCGGCTCCATCGCCACGGCATCGCCACTTCTGGCCGAACGCCACCAGAAGGCCATAGCGCCCAAAGAGCAAATACATTACGAGGATGCACTCAAAGACAGCCATGTCACTTAACGGTCGACCAACCTACCTATATTGCCATTCCGCTACATCACACACCTACCGAACGCCACTCAAGGCCATGTAAGGTTGCATTAAGCAAAACCGTGACTGACGAGGTGATCCACTCAAGACAAGCCACGCTCAGAACGAGTCGATCAACTCAGCTGAGATTACCATCTCTGGCCATACGCCACCGAATGGAAATCTTCTACCAAGGCCATCGCTGTAAGCCAGCAGTCATTGATCCAGGATCCACCTCGCAGACAAAGACGCCGCCTAATCCAATGATCAACCATAGTTCCATTGCCATCTCTGGGCCACACGCCACTTGGTCGAACGCCACCGGGCGCCATAGCGCCTGTGGAGCCAAGCAATGACATTGACGAGGTGATCCACTCAACACAGCCACGCTGGGAGCTGATCAACCAGCACATTGCATTCGACTACATCGCTAATTTCAGAACGCCACCATGCCATAGCGCCGAGCCAAGCGTACCACATTGACGAGGTGATCCACCTCAAGACAGCCACGCCGCCTAACGAGTCGACTAACTCGTGCTACATTGCCACTTTGTTGGAACGCCACTACGCTTACGCGATTAAAGGCCCAAAAAGTGAAATTTTTAACCTATATTAGATAGGTTTCTGCGTTTTTGTGCATTAATCATGTCAATACGCAATCAAGTAATCGGTTCAGAACAATTTTATTCATTGAGGGTATTTTTGGTTGTTTTGCAGGTGTGCCGCACTGTGTTCAATTTCAAATAAATGATGAATCATGCAGAAGATTGATTTCCAATGTTTAGTCATCAACTGTCCCAAGAATCCAAATGAGGAAAACCATGCAAAGTGAAGAGAAAATTTGGATGAGGGAAGATGTGGAGGAAGATCAACTAAGTAGAATTTTCAGAGTTGCAAAATTTTCGCTTAGGATTGCAAAATCCAACCCATAAAATTTCTCATAACCCAAATGAATTCCAAATTTCGCAGACCACCCTGGCCATGAAAATCCATTTTTGTTAAAATATTCATTACGATTGTTATCACTTCAGCTGGTTAGCTTAAATTTTGTTATTAGTTAAATTACCCGGCTTGTTAAATTTTCTATTTCGCGATACCGGTGATTTCACACTCAGCTAAATTCCTTCACTTTGTAATAGTTTTAATGCCTGGCCATGCTTTGTATCACGCCAACCGACTTCAAATCTGTGTATTACTCTTGTCCTATAACTTATTACAAATTTGTAGGTTTTTTGGTATTATATGTATTGAGGTAATATATAAACCCCTCTCTTTTGTAAAAGATATAGAGAATTTGATGGTAGAATTCGGGGGAGCAAATAAATCGAGGGAGGAAGAACTTAGGTTTTCATTTTGCAAATAAAGTCTCAGATTTTATTTAGGGTTTACTTTTCCTCTCTCCCTCTTCTTACTCTCTAGGCTACCAAACACCCTCTTGAGGATGACAACTCAAGAGATGTCATAAGCCTCCTTGAAGAGGAAGGAAGCTAGCCTCGGTGCGGCATAGCATGTTGTCTCAAAGGCCAAACAGATTTGTGGCTCTTATCTTCTCAAAATAGGTTGCATAACATTGAATGTCATTAATTTGGCCAATACTCTATGCTTTAGAATCCAAAGGCATATCGAGTGAGAGATGCATCATGTTCTTTGGGATGGTCTTTATGCTTCCCTTAAAATGATATTTATATGTTAGGTTTTCAAATTAGGTTGCATAGCATTTAATGTTATTGATTTCACATTACTTCCATGCTTAGGATAGTGCATACTAGTGATAGATGTACTCGTTGTTCTTTAGATGATATTCTTAATAGCCTGAGATGATATTGAATGTTGTGGTTTCAAACAAAGAAAGGGGCCATAACCGCATGCTACCAGACAGACTCAATGAAGAGTTGTTTCTATGGGTGAGGTTTGCTAGTTAAATATAGATCCGGTTATGCCATGGACTATAGGTTGCATGTCATAACGCGAGGATAAACCCGAGGACACTTGTTCGCTCTAACTCATTAAGAGGACCTAAATCTTCAAAGTTAACTTTTCACATTTATCTTTCAGTTTTTGCAATTTTTTCAGTTCTCAAACCATTCCCACTATTTTTGAAACACAAATCCAAAGAGTCCAAATAGAAAGCCTTATCTTTGTGCACTTATGCAAATCATTTCAGGGGATGAAACCCATCCCCGTGTTCGATCCTAGACCACTACATCGCAAAAGAGAGCTTGACTACCAGTAGTGAGGAACTTAGGGTGTATAAATTTGTTTATTTTAAACAAACTACCTGTGGCATCAATCAAAATACGCCGCTGTCGGGGATGGTGCCAAACTATCACCAGAGTTGAAGTGTACTTGGTGGATCAACATCACAAGTGGTAACCTTTTACCTTCTTTTTGTCACTCACAGAACTCCGCTGCCATTACCATATGGATCAGAATTGATTCCCGTTTTTTAGTCAGTTTTAATTTTAAGATGTAACTTAATCTTTTGCAAGCTCTGTAGTTGCTCTCTTGTTGTCTCTAAATTTTGTAAATGGGTGTGTTTATGCAACAAGGGATAGAGACACTAGACTCCACAGAATTCAGCACTACACCCCGACCTTGCCAAAGGAGGTTAGTGTACATACCGATACCATGATCCCATACCTAAGGAACAACAGGCCAACCAGAACTTCATGAGGAATCCAAAATGCTTATAGAACCATGAGGGATCACATCCACCCTCCTAGAGCCGGTCCCATCTCGCATCATACCTCCCGTCAAGATGGAAACAAGAGGCCTTATTTGCACTCCCTACTTCCCACATATCATGTATGGAAAATGAAACTCATACACTCATATTAGTGGATTTTGAGAGGGTTTGGTACTACCTTATGAAGGTATGATGGACATGGATTTATTAGTTAAAGGTATTTCATTGACTCTAAAGGACAAGGCCAAGATATGGCTCAACTCATTGAGGTCTAGAACCATTAGAAATTGGGCCGAGTCAAGAAACAGTTCTCTTAAAAAGTTTTTCGCTCATAAGACCATATTAATTTGAAGACAAATCTACACTTTTGCAAATTTCAAGTGATGGTGAGAGATTTTACCTGTTGGGAAAAGATTTATGAAACCATCAGTGCATGCCCACATCATGGGTTTGACACTGATGTTGGTGGAACTACTTATAGTAGGCGTCTCCCGCCGCATGAGGCTCAAACCATGTGGGGAGACTTTTTAAGCAAACATCCCGATGAAGCCATGATTTTAAATTATATATTGAAACTCTAAGGGCTGGGATGAGCCTAACCCCAGAGAATTGATAGACAGATCACCAACAACCAAAGGGGTGTGGGATGTATGCATCGCTGTGTATGAATAGAGACTAGAGCTGTGGATTTCAACCTCTAGCTAGGAAGGTAGAGGAGCTCGAAGGTGCAGCCCATGAGGTGCATGCTGACTGGAAAATCCCGGTGACAACCCACCTTACACTAATACCTCCAACCCCATCCAGTAGAACCATGTCCTATGGTTCCTACAAGAAGGATTTGATGCTCGAATGTGCAAACACGAGTGACAATTCAAGCCACAACAATCATGCTCCATATGGCAACATCAATTCCAATCGGAGGAATCACCCTACCTTGCTTGGAAACCCAAACCCCAACTTATAAATTTCAGGACAAACCTCGCTTGTACCCCCTCACAATCACAACAACCACCATCCTCTCTCCAGCAGAATGCTTCATATTAAATCTGGAGTAAGGTAGTGGGAAACTTTGTCGAGAACAAAGGAATCAATGTGCAAACTAGCACAAAGATTTGATAATTGCAGAAAGCAATAATTGAATAAAAGAATGGATGGGCTTGAGAGCACTCTAACCAAAAAATTGACAACCTACAGTATTCAATCATCAAGATCAAAGGCTAGAGTTACAAGAGAGAGGGAGGTTTCATCACAAACACTTCCAAATCCTAAGGGAATCTATGAGGATCATCCAACACCAGAATGGATGAAGTTAAGCAATATAATTACCCGAGAAGTGAAAGAGGTTGGATCAGCCTATGCTAAACTTGAAGAATCCATGCCAAGGAGAAGAATTTTAATCCAGCATATTCTCCTAGAAGAGGATTCAATGAGCAATCAGATACCACCTCCATTTCCACAGGCACTTAGAGGCAAGAAGAAGGCATCTCAGCAAGCAGGCATCTTAGAAGTCCTAAGGCAGGTGAAGGTTAACATACCTTATTGGATTATATAATCAACAAGTGTCTGGTTTGGTGCAAAATTTTGAAAGATCTTGTACAATCAAGAAGGGATTAGGCATTGAGAAGAAAGCATTTCTCACCTGGTCATATCGCGCTATAATCAAAGCAACATCCTTCCAAATACAAAGATCCCGGATCTCCCACAATTTCGGGCCATTGGTGGGAACTGTGGCAGACAAGTCATTGCTTGATTAGGAGCCAGTAGAACCCAATGCCATATTCAAGATACAAATAGGTTTGGGTGAACTTAAACCTACCAACATCACACTATCATTGGCCGATAGATCAGTGAAGATCCCAAAGGGGATAGTTGAGGATGTCCTTGTGAAAATAGACAAATTCTACTACCCAGTAGATTTTGTGGTGCTTGACACTGAGCCAATTCCTAGTGAACCCAATCATGTACCAATCATCTTAGGAAGACCATTTCTGGCCACAGCCAATGCAATAATAAATTGCCGGAATGGAGTCATGCAGCTTACCTTTGCTAACATGACGTTGGAGTTGAACATCTCATATGAACAAGCAAAATTTGTTAGAACGGAAAATCAAATTTCTGATGAAAGTGTTTCAATTGGTCACAGCAGGAAAACAAAGGTCAGAAATGTATGGAGTGACGCCTAAGAAAATGAAGAAATTTCTTGCCTGCTATCAACAACCCAACTACAAGCCAATCGATCAATTCAACAGCCATTGTAGAGGAGCGGTTCAACAATTGGCCACCCAACATCTTGAGCCAACCTGTGCTACACTGCATGGTCGAGGAGACACATCTCCTCGACCCACTAGAGTAATGTTGAGATATTGAACCATCTGGTGTTTTCATAAACCGACCTGCGCTCACAATTTTTACTTTTGTCTTAAGCTAGTAAATTTTGAAGCTAATTTCACCTATTTTAGAAAATTTTTAATTTAGTAGTTTTGATAATTAGTAATTTGTCGGTACAAAGATAGTATCAGGTGGTTAAATTTCCATTTAGAGTTCATATAGTAAATTTTATAACAAATAATTTTTAGTAATATTTAATGAAATTCTTTGATCACAGGAAGACTAGCAGGTCAATTGCTGCAGAGGCAAATTTGGGCAGAGACCTCCCTTCGGCCGCCCATTTTCATTCTATATAAACAGGGAGGGGTTCACAAAATGCCACTCATTCTCCTCCCAAATAAGCCTGGGCTCCTGCATCGCGCCGTCCCCAGTCTCCCCTGCCGCCGCCGATCACATCGCTGAGTCAAGCCTCCCGCTGCATAGCCGCTAGTCGCTCGCGCATCTCGTCCTCGGCCATCGCCGCACCACATCTCGGTTAGTACTGATGTGAGCCTTGTGCTTTCCAACATCGAGGTCGCTGTCGTTTCATTAACGTGACTCTCATGTGGCGCTCAAGAAATGCACCTTAGTCTGCGCCAACCAACCGAATGAGATCTACTATCACAAGACGAGCCCCGGGTTTTTCGGCCTAAGCCATCAATCGGCTGCCTCGCGCCCGCGCCAGGCCTCCACTCAGGCCGCTTGATCACTGAATGTTTTGTTTGGCTAGTCCAAGAGTCGATTTCAGCTATAGCTCAAGAGTCCCAATTGTTTACGGAGCCGAGTGCCTCACTATCTACAGAGCCTCACTATGATTTCCAAAGGGAGTCGAGCCTTTCCAAAGATTTTATTTCGATATCAGTATGGTTCAGGATTCTGGTGGGTCCTGCCTTCACTGTGAGATTCAAGACGCCGAGAGAGAGGCCCTCATCAAATTCCAGCCCAAGACTATCACCCGGGCCTCCGAGGTCAGACTGAGGAGCCTGATTCGACGCTTATCGACACTCTGGATGGACCCCGGCCCCATCACCAAGGCCTCGTAGGAGAGTTAGGAGGCTCGGTTTTCCAAGCGGCCCCGTACACATCGTGCCTAGCGAATATCATCCTTCTACGTAGCCGTCACTCAGCTATATCCGTCGCGGAGGCGACTTCATCACCTCAGCTGTCGCCTGCCTCGAGGATTAGACGACCATTGTCTGTAGGAACCCTATCTCGGAATGCGACTCCATCGCTGCACCGCTCCATCAGAGTCAGACATGACGTTCCCGACTAAGGGTCGATCCTGCATCTGGGAGTCCATGAGGTCGATCGAGGAGCATTCACTCCCCGCCTTCAAGAGTTCGAGACAAAGATTACTACCCTGTATGGTATTGCGCCTCTATCGTACCCATGACATCTCGAGGATCGTAGTCCATGAGCTTCGGCCAAGATCGACGATCACCGCAGCACTCGTGAGCGGTCGATATTTCAAAGCAGCCCATCGTTCGCGCATACCGCCGGCCACGCCGAGGGTTACAGAGAGGGGCCCACCCACCTCACTGTGGAGATGGCCCGAGCACGCTGCAGACAACCACCGCCGGGTCCAAAGATTTTACAGAGGCAAATTCCTTCCATGTCATCATAGACCACAATTCATCTTTGACGAGCTTATTCTCCGCAACATTATGTGCGAGGAGGGAGCTATCTTCCGGGAGGCTCTTTACCGGATCTCGGGACGGTTCACCCCTTCAGCTAGTGGATACCTCCTTTGCATTTTCGAGGAGAAGGTCCACTCCAAGGACTCCGGCCCGAGCAGAGTTATCCACTTGGTCATGCCGAGACTACTCTCCGTGGTTCTCGAGCATATGGCTTCTTTCCAGGTGAGGAGCCCAGATTGAGATGAGGGTCCGATGCCCTGGTCATGTCAATGGAGCGAAGGATGACTATGCCCGTCTCTTCACCTACGACCACGTGACCAGAGGAGATACTGGGGTCGAGGTCGAGGATGCCCATACTGCATGATATGTTCGCCTGAGCCTCGAGATAGAGGAGTCCACCCGCAGATGTCACCCCATCTCCTCCTCCAGCGCATCACAAGAACGATACACCCGGCTCCTTCCTATTCAAGACATCATTCACGGGAAAGTACATTCATGCCAAACAAGGGAGATACTGGTGGATGGATGCCATCTGCTCTAGAAGTTAAATGATTGAAAGTGTTCCCGTGATCGCAGGATTGACCCAATACATGATTCTGTAGTGGCCGACACAGACAGACCCACTGGCCTTCCTGTCCCCGATCGAGAGGGAGTCACTCATGTGACGCAACCTATTTCCTTGATGTTCACAAAGAAGAAGAAGAAATATTTGCATCTACCATCACCACATAAAGGAGGTGGTTAGGGTTTCTTTTTGTGATTTTTATGTAGTTACCAGCTTATCAGATCTTACTGATTTTGATTTAGATTTATGTATTAGCCATAGTAGGCAAAGGATATTTTGTGTTTAGTTTCTGTATGCATGTATTTAAATATTTCGCTATATCAAAAGCTATTCACTATATACATACACCTTAGCATATCGTTTGTGCCTTTTCCATGTGTAGTAATTTTCTTCAATTAAACAATTGAATTGTTTAACCGACAATCAATTGCTTCCAACTCGACAATTGAATCGCTTTCCAATCGGGACTATTGAATCTGCTTCAAATCGACAATTGAATCGCTTTTGGCGCCGGGGAAATTGAATCACCTGCTTGTCACCTTTATGTTCGAATAAATTCCATGCTTGATTGCCTTTGGTCAATAGGAATTCCTCGCATGCTCAACTTGGAAAATTTCTCCTTTATGTCGATTCCACATACTCGCACCTGAGATTTATCATAACAGTCAGTGAATTTGCATACCTCCTTTCGCCGTGCCGGGCCCAGTATGTCATAACCTAGGATAGGTTTGTGTTATCTTACAGTTGAAGACCAATGAAGTCTTCAAAAAGAAAAAAGAAAAGAAGAAAAAGAAAATAAAGTCGGAAGTTTTGCCTTGAAACCCAGCACGGTCCGAGGGTGTATACGAAGCCTTGAAACCCGATGCCCTAAGCCTTAATCAGCCTGAGTCATCGATTTTGTGTTCGCATGGGTGGATAGAGATGAAGACCAGGGTGTGCTGATTTTTCGGTTATTCCCGAGTCCGGTGAAGCCTTTGTTAGTGGTCATTGATCCTTTCGTCGATGCTCCTAAACTCGAGTGGCCTGAGTCATCTATGGACCGCTACCTTAATTTCGCTAAGTCAATTTTAAGCATCAGATCCTACAATTTAATTGAAAGAAAGAAAAGTGTGACTAACCCTATCTAGGTTGTTCACCGCCTTAAGGCCATGTCACCAGGTTGGGGAGAAACAAATTTCTTGCAATTTATCGGGTTTAATCAAGCTACAAAAGACCCATTAGACTTAGGTAGTGAAAGTCATTGAGAATCGGAACCAATGTCTAATTGAAATTGCTCTATATGGATTTGGTTCTTTCATCTAAGCAAATTTGATATCAATTGTTCAGTTTAAGGTATTGTTTATACGTATATAAACCTTTTTGAATCATAATCTTTTTGAAAATCACCACATGCATCTCCTTTTTGTTTTGCATTGCTAAGGGACTAGCAATTTCTGTTGGGGGTGGATTAGAGTCATAAAAGTAAATTTTTAACCTCATATATTAGATAGGTTTTGAGTGCTTTTTACGATTAATCATGTCTGTCCATACCAATTGAAGTGTTCAAGTCTTCTTAGTACCACTTATGCCATTTAGAGGGTATTTTATTGTCAAGGTGTTCATAAGTACTGAGTTCAATTCTCAGTCAATGATGAATCATGAAGATTGATTCCAATGTCTCACCATCAACCAAGCCCAAGAATCAATGAGAAAACCAAGGCAAAGGAAGAAAATTGATGCAAAGAGAAGACAGGAGGTAGAAGATCAACAAAGCAGAATTTTCGTGCTAGAGTCATGTGGCCACAGATCGCTAAAATTTCAGAACCCAATAAATCTCCTGGGCCCTCACAGTAGATCACCCCGCTGCTTAGGCACCATTTTTAGCTTAAAAATACCTCGATTCATTACTACAAATAATTTTTAAGTTATTAAATTTCGCTAGCCAGCTTAAATTACCCGGTTTTAGCGAATTTTCTATTTTCGCTATGTTCGTGATTTCGCTACTCAAATAAATTCTTCACCAGAGAAATTTAATGCCTCACATGCTTTGTAAATAATGCCAACTGACTTCAAATTTGGTATTACTCTCTTGTCCTATAACTTCTAGCTAAATTTGTAGGTTTTTTGGTATTTGGGCGCATTGAGGTGGCTCTATAAACCCCCTCTCTTTTCAGAAAAGATATAGAGAATTTGATAGAGAATTTGGGGAGCAACAACCGAGGGGAGAGAAGAATTTGTGTGCTTTCTATTTTAAAATAAAGTCTCATTTTATTTAAGGTTTTATTTTCCTACTCCTCTCCTTCTACTTTCTAGGCTACCAAACACCCCTCCCTTGAGGATGACAACTCAAGAGATGCTCGCTGCTCTACTTAAAGAGGAAGGCTGGGGCTTGGTGGTGGGGCATAGGCATGTTGTCCTCTTGTATTGAAGGCCATGGTGTACTGTGGTATTTATGGTTCTTATCTTCTCAAAATAGGGCTATATAACATTGAAATCAAGTCACATCTGGCCAATACTCATGCTTTAGAACTAAAGGTATATTGAGTGAGATGTACTGCGGGTCCTTAGATGGTCTCACTTAGTCTCTAAAATGATATTTATATGTTAGGTTTCTCAAATTTAGGTTGTACAGCATTTAATGTTATTGATTTGGCCAATACTTCATGCTTAGGATACAAAGGTATAATTAGTGATAGATGTACTGTTTTTGATATCTGATGAGCCTCCGAGATGAGAGGTCACTGTTGGGGTTTCAAACAAGAAGGGGCCATAACCCATGCTACCCGTATTGACTCAAATAGGAGTTGTTTCAAGGGTGAGGCTTGCTATTAAACATAGGATCCTGTTATGCCATGGACTATAGGCTGCATGTCATAACGCGAGATAAACCCGAGGACACTTGTTCGTCTCAGAATAATCATCACAGTTAGTGACTCCAAATCTTCAAAGTTAACCCTTCACATTTATCTTTCGCTTATAAATTCTTTCAGCTTCTCAAACCATTCCCAATCGCTTTTGAAACACAACCAAAGAGTCCAAATAGAAAGCCCAGATTCGTGCACTTATGCAAATCATTTTAGGATGAAAACCCATCCCCGTGTTCGATCTCTAGGACTACTCATATCATCATAGAATGACTACCAAGTAAAGAGTAAGAACTTAGGTGTATATAAATTTTGCTGATTTAGCTCAGCCATTATGGTACAGAATCACTCATAGCGCCAGGAGCTGCTAAATTACATTAACGAGGTGATCCACTACACGTGCCATGCCGGCCACTGAGTCGATCAACTCAGAAGTAGACACATTCGGGCTACTTCACACTCCACTGGTCTTCACCAAGGCTTTAGCGAGGAGCCAAGCAAAACAAGATTGACGAGGCATCCACTCAATGGCCAGCCACGCCGCCACCAGTAAGATAAACTAAGGCTCCATTGCCATTCTGGCCACATAGCCACTTCGTCGCGAACGCCAATTGCTGCCATAGCGCTTGAGCTACTACCACATCGACGAGGTGATCAACCAAGACAGCTACGCTCAACGAGTCGACTAACCAGTTATCATTGCCATTCCGCTTACATTGCCACACTACCGAACGCCACTAAGGCCATAGCCAGAGCTGCTACCGCGACACGAGATCCACTCAAGATAAAGACGCTGGGCTAACTAGCCGACACCAGTTACACGGCCTCACTACATCGCCACCGGCTGGAACGCCACCGCGCCATAGCGCCAGGCCAAGCACCAGATGATGAGGGTGATCCACTCAAGATGTGCCATGTCGCCTAAAGAGCCGATCAACTCAGTTCCATCATATTCCATTATATCGCCACTGGGCCTTAACGCCACCAAGGCCATACGCTGTGAGCCAAGAATCCACATTGACGAGGATCCACTCAAGATAGGCCACGCTCTAACGAGTCGATCAACTCAAAGCCATTGCCATTCCGCTTACATCGCCACACTACTGAACGCCACTAAGGCCATACTACTAAGCTAAGCAACAAGACGACGAGGTGATCCACGCAAGACAGCTACGCCATGAATCGGAAGGAGGTTCAAGGCTACATTGCACTCCTGGGCACGCACTGAATGGAACAACCACTAAGGCTATTGCGCCAGAGGCTGGGCGAAGCTCACATTGACGAGGTGATCCACTTCCAAGACAAAGCCACGCCGCCTAACTAGTCGATCAACTTAGGGCTCCATTGCCATTCAGCTTACATTGCCACTCTTGGCTGGAACGCACACCAAGGCCATAGCGCCAGGATTACAAATACATTGACGAGGTAGGATTCCACTAAAGACAAAGCACGCCGAAAAGGAGTCAGGATCAATTCAACTAAATTGCTATTCATTACATCACACCATCGAACGCCCAATTAAGGCCATAAGAGCGCTGTGGAGCGCAAAAACAGCCTCACGCTGACGAGGTGATCTAATCGAAGACAAAAGCACGCTATCAACGATCATCAAATCTGCCAGTTACATTGTTATTCACACAATATTGCTACTTGGTTGAACGCCACCAAGGCCATACAGAGCCGCTACCACATCGAGGTGATCTACTAAGCACGTTACGCCGCCTACCGAGTCGATCAACTCAGCCATTGCCATTCGGCTACTTCGCCCACTACTGAACGCCACTGCTTTACACAGGAGCCGCAGCCCGTATCGACGAGGTGATCCACTCACGTGCCACGCCGCCTAACGAGTCGATCAACTCAAAAGGCATCGCCACCGGCCACATTGCCACCGGGCACGGGACAACGCCACCAAGGCCATAGCCCCAGGAGCTACAACAGACACGGTGCAGATCCACTCAAGATGTACCACGCTCCCTAACGAGTCGGGACAACCCAGCCATCACGACCGGCCATCGGGCCACTCTGGCTGAACGCCACCAAGGAAATAGATCGGGCGGCCAAGGTACCGCATCGTCGAGGTGATCCACTCAGCCACGTGCCACGCCAAACGAAGTCGTGATCAATTCAGTTACATTGCCACTCTAGCCACATCGCCCACTCTAACAACGCCACTGGCGCCATATAAAGGTTGGCACTGCATTAACGAGGTGATCCCTTCAAGACAGCCACGTTTAACGAGTCGACCAACTCAGCTCCATTGCCATCTCTGGCCATATCGCCCACTCAATGGAATCGGCCACCACATAGCCGTAAGCCGCTCACATCGACGCAGGTGATCCACTCGCCAGCGCCATCAGCCAACGAGTCGATCAACTCAAAGCATCGCCATTCGCTACATCGCCACTGAATGGGAACGCGCTACGCGCAGCGCCTGGTGGGCCCGGGGGCTCATCGACGCAGGGTGATCCACTCAAGACAGCCACGCCGCGCAACTAGTCGACACCAGCTCCATCGCCATTCTGGCCACATCACCGTCGTCGAACGCCACCAAGGCCAGCGCCGTGGTCGCGCGTACTGTACATTGAAGAGGTAATCCACTCAACACAGGCCACGCTGCCTAACGAGTAAGATCAACTCAGGCTATATTGCCATTCCGCTATATCGCCAAACAGCTGGAACCCCACCAAGGCCATAACTCCATTAGCCAAGCATTTCGCATTGACGAGGTGATCCACTCAACACAGGCCACGCTGCCTAACGAGTCAGATCAACTCAGGCTACATTGCCAATCGGCTACATCGCCACTCGAATGGAACACCACCAAGGCCATAACGCCAGGGGCCAAGTAGCTCACGTTGACGAGGGTGATCCACTCAAAGATGCCAAGCCGCCACCGGGCCGACCAATCAGCCCATTGCCATTCGGCCACATCGCACTTAGCCGGAACGCCACCAAGGCCAGCGCCAGGAGCCGCGAGCTCACATCGTTTGCGGTGATCCACCAACACAGCCATGCCGCCTAACGAGTCGATCATCAACTCAGCCATCGCCATCCCGGGCCACATCGCCACTTCTGGACAACGCCATCAGCGCCATAGCCACAAAATGAGCAATTTCACATTGACGATGATCCATTCAGCATAGGCCACGCCGCCTAACAGACGTCGACCAACTTCAAAGTTACATTGCCATTCATTTACATCGCCACTGGGTCGAACGCAACCGCGCCAAAGCGCTACAGCCGCAAACATCGACGCAGCTGATCCACTGCCACTGTGCCAGCGCCGCTCTACCGAGTCGACAATCAGTTACACGCCATTAACACGGCCACGTTGCCACTAGCATGAACGCCACCGCGCTATAGCGCCAAGAGCCAAGCAACCGCGATTGACGGTGCGGATCCACTCAGCGATGTGCTAGACAGCCGCCTAACGAGTCGATGAACTCAGCTACATTGCCAATTTCGCTACATTGCTACTCGCATGGAACTACTCATAGCTATAGCAACAAGAGCCAAGCAAACAGATGACGAGGTGATCCATCACCAAAGACAGCTACGCCCTAATGTCAAATCAACTCAGTCAGATCGCCACTCTCCTACTACATCGCCACTGGCCGGACTCACCAAGGCCATAGCGCCAGAGGCTGCAAATTTCAGATTGACGAGGTGATCCACTGCTACGTGTGCCAATGCATGCCTAACGAGTCGATCAACCAGCTACATTGCCACTCCTACTACACGCCACTTGGCTTCTGGAATTTTTTATATCGCAAGGCATAAAGATCGTGGCCAAGGTGCCATCGACGGCGTGATCCACTCCACAGCCACACGCCTAACGGCCGATCAATCACGCCATATCAAGCCACTCTACCACATCGCCACTCAACCGAACGCCACCAAGGCCTTGGGGCTGGGGCCGGGCGTACCGATTGACGGTGTGATCCACTCAAAGACAAACCACGCCGCCGAATCAGCCAAATTCAACCGAGGCTCCATTGCCATTCGCCATCATCGCCACTCTGGTCGGAACACCAAGGCCATAGCGCCCAAAAGCCAAGCGCCTTAAATTGACGAGGTGATCCACTCAAAGATGTGCCACGCCGCCTAACGAGTCGACCAACTCAGCTATATCACGAGCCCTTCTACGTCATTAATCACTGAACGCCCCTCAAGGCCATAGCTGACAGGAGCTAAGCAGCCAAAAGATTGACGAGGTGATCCACTCAAGACGTGGCGACGCCGCCTAACGTAGTCGATCAACTCAGCATTTTCCTTTCTTGGCCACATCGCCACTAAATGAACGCTTTACTAAGGCCATAGCCACGTGTGTGGGCCGCAGCTCACACGGGGACGAGGTGACCCACTCAAAGACGTGCCACGCTACCTAACTAGTCAGATCAACACAGGCTCCATTGCCATTCGGCTACATCGCCACTTGGCTGGAACGCCACCAAGGCCGTAGCTCCAGGAGCCAAGAAGCCTGGCATCACGAGGTGATCCACTCGACAGCCACACCGCCTAACTTAGCCGTATCAACTCAAAGAGTATTGCCATTCCGCTTACATCGCCACATCAGCCGAACGCCACCAAGGGCCTAGCGCCGGAGCCAAGCAACACAGATCAAGAGGTGATCCACTCGCACAAGCCACGCCGCCTAATCCAGTAAGATCAACTCGTGCCAATTTCCATTCACACACGCCACTGGAAATGGAACGCTCATCAAGGCCACATAGCCACAGCCAAGTAGCTCACATTGACGAGGTGATCCACTCAAAGACAGCCACGCCTCTAACGATAGTCGATTAACTCAGCTCCATTGCCATTCAAATACATCGCCACTGGGCCGAATGCCACAGCGCCATAGCCGAGCCGCTGTGCCACATCGATTTCCAGGTAATCCACCAACAGCTGTGCCACGCTGCCTAACGAGTAAGACTAACCTGTGCCCATTGCCATTTGCTTATATCGCCACTTCGGGCTGAAATGCCACCAAGGCCATAGGCTGTGAGCCAAGCATCTCTACACGACATGCAGGATCCACTTAGCACAAAAAGCACGCCGCCAACGAGTCATATCAACTCAGGCAATATTGCCATTCCGCTACATCGCAACAGGGCTGGAACGCCACAAAGGCCATAGCTCCAGGAGCTACAATCAGATTTGGATTGCAGATCCACTCAAGACAAAGCACGTCTAACGAAATGATCAACCTTTCAGCTACATACCATTCGCCAGCACGCCACCGAATGGAACGCCATCAAGCACACTCGCCAGCTAAGTAGCTCACATTGACGAGGTTATCCACTCAAGACAGCCACGCCGCCTAACTAGTCGACCAATCCTCAGCTCCATCGCTGCTCTGCTTACATCGCCACTGTCGAACGCCACCAAAGCCATACGCCAGGAGCCAAGCGTGTACCATTACTGAAGAGGTGGGATCCACTCGCACGTGCCACGCCGCCCAATCGAGTCAGATCAACTCAGCTACATCAGCCATTCACATCGCCATTCGCTGGAACGCCACGGCGCCATACGTCAAGAGCCAAGTAGCTCACATTGACGAGGTGATCCAATCAGCGCAGGCCACGCTGCCTAACGAGTCAGATCAACTAAGGCTACATTGCCATTCGGCTACATTCCCACTTGGTTGGAACGCCAATTAAGGCTGAGAGCACGAGCGCAAATTTCATATCGACGAGGTGATCCACTAAGCACAGCACGCCTACCAGTCGATCAAACTCAGCTACATTGCCATTCTGGCCATCACACTCCGTTAGAACGCCACCAAGGCTTTAGAGCCAGGAGGCAAGCAGCTCGCATTGACGACGTGATCCACTCAGCACAGGCCACACTCCCTAACGAGTTAAATCAACTCCACGACGCCACTTGGCCATCGCCACTTACCGAACTACCAAGTGCCATAATACCATGGGCCAAGCACCTCCCATCGACGAGGTGATCCACTCCAAGATGTGCCACACCATTTAACGAGTCGATCAACTCAGGCTACGCGCCATTTGGCTACATCGCCACCGAATGGAACGCCACCAAGGCCATAGCCGCGGCCGCGTACTCTGCCATCGACGAAAGGATCCACTCAAGATGGTGCTGTCGGCTTAACCAGTCGATCAACTCAGTTCCATTGCCATTCGGGTTACAACGACTTGGCCGAACGCCACCAGGCCATAGCGTCGGGAGCCAAGTAGCTCACACCGACGAGGTGATTACATCAAGACAGCCATGTCGCCAATCCAGTCGACCAATCCTAGCTACATCGCAATACCCGCCACATCGCCACCTCCGGCCGAACGCCACCAAGGCCATAGCGCCGCATTGCTACTCCATTGACGAGGTGATCCATCGCACAGCCACGCCTAACGAGTCGATCAACTCAGTCAGACGTTATCTGCCACGCCGCCACTGGGTTGAACGCCACCAAGGCCATGGGCCAAGAGCCAAGCAAATTCACATTGACAAGGTGATCCACTGCACTGTGCCACATGTCGGGCCACCGAGTCGATCACCGAGAAATACATTGCCATTTGGCGCTTCGCCTTCTCCACCGAACGCCACCAAGGCTCAGAGCGCCTGTGGAGCCAACAACCAGATCGACGAGGTGATCCATCAAAGAGCTACGCCGCCTAACGAGTCGACCAACTCAGTTACATTGCCACTCTACACATTGCCACCAAAGATGAACGCCACCTAGACCATAGCGCCAAGAGCCAAGCAAATCTTGCATTGACGTGAGGTGATCCACCCAAGACAGCCACGCTCTAATGAGTCGATCAACTGCTGTGCAATCACACTCGGCCATTGCCACCGGGCAAGGAACGCCACCAAGGCCATAGCGCCAGGGTCCAAGCAGCTCTCATTGACGAGGTGATCCATCAAAGAAAGGCCACGCTCCCCAATCGGTCGACAACTCAAGCTACATTGCCACTCTGGCCATACTGCCACTGCATGGAATCGTCATCGCTGCCATAGCGCCTGTGAGCCCAAGAAACAAGATTTACGAGGTGATCCACTCAGCACGTGTCACGCCTCCCTAAGGAGCCGATCAACCCAGTCAGATATCACTCATTACATCGCCACTCCTCCACTGGAACGCCACCAAGGCCATAGCGCCAGGGGCCAAGCAGCTCGCGACGACGCAGGTGATCCACTCACACAGCCACGCCTAACTAGCCGTGACCAACTCAGCTCCATCGCTTATTCGGCTACACGCCACTGGGCTGGAACGCCACCAAGGCCAAAGCGCCCGGAGCCAAGGTGCCACATTGACGAGGTGATCGCACTCAAAGACAAAGCCACGCCCAAACTAGCCGGGATTAACTCAGCTACATTGCTGTCTACATCGCCATCGTCGAATGCGCTTACCAAGGCCATACGCCAGGAGCTGCAACCGCATTGACGAGGTGATCCACTCAGCACAGGTCACGCCCCTAACGAGTCGACTAACTCAGTTACATTGCCAACGGCCATCGCCACTGGCCGAACGCCACCAAGGCCATAGCCGGTGGCCAAGGTACCGCATCGGGACGAGGTGGTGATCCACTCAAGATGCCATGTCATCGTAAAGAGTCGATCAACTCAGCTCCGATTACCACATTCCCAGCCATATCGCACCGTCGAACGCCACCAAGGCCATAGCGCTCAGGAGCCAAGCATCACATTGACGAGGTGATCCACTCGCCAACATACCCATCGCTTCACCAGTCGATCAACTCAGCTATATTTCCATTCCGCATCGCAACACGGCCGAATCTCACTAAGGCCATACGCTGGGGAGCCGCAGCCAGATCGACAGGTGATCCACTCAAAGAAGGCCACACGCTTAACGAGTAAGATCAACTCAAAGTACATCGCCATTCGAATAATTTAGATCGATTGGTACCAGAGTTTATATACTCATTCAAATCTATAGTATCCAAGCAGCTACTAGAAATAGAATTGGTTGCGCTTGATAAATTATAAAATAAAGAACCCAAAGGGTTTCCATTTAGATTTATGTGTATTTTTATTAAGTAAAGGTATTAAACAACAAAACCTAAGTATGATACTCAATCATAAACCAACCTATGAGTAAATACTTCTTTGATTTATATTTTTATTTTAGTTGAAGCTACATAGCCACTAGCATGGAACGCCACCAAGGCCATAGCGCCAAAATAAGTAGCTTCATCGACTTCCAGGTGATCCACTCAGCACAGCCACGCTGCCTAAATTAGCCGACACCTCGCTCCATTGCCACCCGCTTACATCGCCACTGGCCGAACGCCACAAAGCCATAGCGCCGAGCTGCTGGTACCACATTGATCCAGGTAATCCACTCAAAGATGCGCCACGCCCAACGAAAGTAAGATCAACTCAGTTACATTGGCCCGCCATATCGCCACTGGCCGAACGCCACCATGACATAGCGCCAAAATACATAGCCGTATCGACGGTAAGTGATCCACTCGAAGAATGGCGTCGCTTTCTAACGAAGTCAGATCAAATCAGGCTCCATTACCGATTCTGGCTATATCGCCACTACTGAACGCCGCCACCAAGGTCATAGCACTGCGAGCCAAGCATCTCACATCGACGAAGCGATCCACTCAAAGACGTGCCACTTACTGCTTCAATGAGTCACATCAACTCGTAGTAATATCGCTTATTCTCGCATCGCCACACGGCCGAACGCCACAAAGGCCAAAGCGCTATGAGCTAAGCAACTCGCATTGACGAGGTGATCCATCAAGACAAGCCACGCCGCTTAACGAGTCGACCAACCCCCAGTTACATTGCCATTCTACTTACATCGCCCACCGAATGGAACCCATCGCGCCATAGCGCCGCAGGCCAAGTAGTCTACATTGATCAGGCTATCCACTCAAAGATGTTATGCCGCCTAACTAGTCGATAAACCTTCAGGCTCCATTGCCATTCGGCCATCGCCACTGGGCCTAACGCCGCCAGCGCCATAGCGCCACGAGCCAAGCGTACCACATTGACGAGGTGATCCACTCAAGACAAAGACGCCAAACGAAATGATCAACTCAGCACGTTATTCGGCCATACATCGCCACTTCCTACCGAATGCCACTAGCTGGCAGCCAGGAGCTGGCAGCTCAAGCTGGCGAGGTGATCCACCAACATGTGCCACGCCTCCCCAACAGAGCTGTAACACCCCAAGGCTACACTGCATTCGCCCACACCCCACTTGGTC
The DNA here is from genome assembly GCA_016808115.1 of Tetrastigma voinierianum. Lineage (NCBI taxonomy): Eukaryota > Viridiplantae > Streptophyta > Magnoliopsida > Vitales > Vitaceae > Tetrastigma > Tetrastigma voinierianum. Next base: position 11,264 of record JAEQBH010009038.1, on the reverse strand, counting down.
GAACGCCACCATACGCCACCAGCCAAGCAAAACACATCGACGCGAGGTGATCCACTTAGCACAGGCCATGTCGCTTCTTACCGAGCCGATCAATCCCAGCCACACGTGGGCCCCCGCTTACTACCACCCGCTGAACGCCACCAAGGCTCTAGCCGCCGCCAAGCCAAGCAGCTCGCATTGATCCATATCCACTGCACCGCCACGCCCCTAACGAGTCAACCAACTCAGCCGTATCAAATACCGACTACATCGCCACTTAGCTGGAACGCCACCAAGGCCATAGCGCCAGGCCAAGTAACTCAGATGATGAGGTGATCCACTCAAAGACGTGCCACGCCGGCCTAACGAGCCACAACTCGCTGATAGTGCCATTCGGCCACATCACCACTCAAATGAACGCCACCAAGGCCAGCATGGAAGGCCAGGGCCAGTAGCCTGATATCGACGAGGGCATCCACTCAAGATGTGCCAAGCCGCCAACTAGTCGATCAACTCGTGCTCCATTGCTATTCGGGCCACATCGCCACTTCATCGAACGCCACCAGCGCCATAGCGCCGTGAGCCGCTAGCCTACACCACAGGTGATAGCACTCAACACAGCCATGCCGCTTAACGAAGTCGATCAACTCAGGCTACATCATGATCCAGCTTACATCGCCACTTAATTAGAACGCCTACAAAGGCCATAGCGCCGGGAGCTGCTAAACACATCACGAGGTGATCCACTCAAGACAGCCACGCCGCCTAACGAGCCGATCAACACAAAGTTACATCGCCATTCAGTATCGCCGCCACTGGGTTGGAACGCCACTCAAGGCCATCGTCAGGAGCCAAGCAGCCTGCACTGATGAGAGGTGATCTACTACACTGTGCCGCGCTGCCTACCGAGTCGATCAACTTGCCATGGCATCACATTCGCTACTTCGCCATCGCTACCGAACGCCCACTCCAGCTTTAGCGCCAGACAGGCGCAAATGACGACGAGGGGTAGATCCACTCAAAGACAAAGCACGCCGCTAACGGCGTCAACTAACTTCCAGCTACATTGCCACTTCGGGCTACATTGCCACCAAAGATGGAACGCCACCAAGGCTATAACGCCAAGAGCCAAGCAATGCATTGACTAGGTGATCCACTACCCATGTGCCACGCCGCCAATGAGTTAGATCAACTCCGTGCCAAATTGCCACTTGGCATACTACACCGGCATGGAACGCCACTAAGGCCATAGCGCTAGGAGCCAAGTAGCTCGCATTGACGAGGTGATCCACTCTCAAAGACAGCCACGCCCATAATCCAGTCGATCAATCAGCTACATCGCACTTTCTGGCCACATTGCCACTCGCATGGAACGCCACCAAGGCCATAAAGACTGTACTGGGCAAATGAGATTGATCGAGGAGATCCACCTCAAAGACAGTCACGCTCCCTAACGAGTCAGATCAACCAGTCGCATTACACCGCTACACGTTTACTCTACCGAACGCCACCAAGGACATACAGGAGCCAAGTTAGCCAAGATTGACGAGGTGATTCACTCAGCACGTGCCACGTTTAACTAGTCGATCAACTCAGTCGATTGCCATTCATTACATCGCCACTATCGAACGCCACCAAGGCCAATACCCATGAGCCGTTTCACATCGACGAGGTGATACACCAAAGACAAAAATATGTCATTTAACGACCAACCTCAACTCGTGCCACGACTGCGAATCCCTAGCCATGATCGCTTACCAGCCAGAACGCCACAGCGCTGGTTTACGCCAGGAGCCGGGCGGGAATTTCATGATTTGAACAGTGATCCACCAAGACGTGCCACGCCGCCAACGAGCCGATCACGTGTTACATCGCCATTTAGCTACGTCAGCCATTCGTCGAACGCCACCGCGCCGAGCAAGAGCCACTAGCCAAGCAGCTCACACTGAGCTGAGGGTGATCCTTACCGCTACGTGCCAGCGTCGCCTACCGAGTCGATCAACTCAGCCACGTTATCTCTGGGCCACTACACCATGAACGCACTGGCTCAAGGCTTGGGGGCCACTGTGGAGCGCGGGCGCAACTCGTGATTGACGATGCGATTAGTTGCCCAAAAAGTGCAATTTTTGAACCCTATTTATTATAGGTTTTGAGTGCTTTTGTGTACTAAACATGTTAATTAACCCGACACTTAAGATTACGGTCCCTAATATTCTAATGATCGCATTTTGTAAGCAATTTCGCGCTTTGTGAGATAACTGCGCCAAAGTGTCGAAAAATGATCCAAGCACCTAAAGACAAGTCAACTCAACATCATATATCAGAGACTAGAAGGAAAAGAAGAGAACAAAATGGAACAAAACAGCTGGTGAAGAAAATTGATGAGAAGCAACAGAACAAATGACCAATGGAACAAAGAGGGGTCATAGAGAAAATCCGTTGATTTCGCCAAAGCTGAATAAAATGCACCGCCTAGCTTAAATCTGATGCCTCGCCATGCTTTTGCACTAATGCAACCGACTTCAATTTTTTGGTGTATTACTCTTTGTCCATTAACTTAGAAATTAGTTGTTAGGTTTTTTGGTATTTCATACCTTGGAGGAGGCCTATAAGCCCCTCTGCTTTGTAATCCTAAGCAACGATTCAAGCATCACTTGGGATAATAATTGTAAGTTTTATTTTTGTAACAAAGTCTTATTTTTAGTTTTTGCTTTCTCTTCTCCTCTTTCCCTTTCGTTGCCAAACACCTCCAAGGATACAATCGAGGATGAGTTGCTAAACCCACTTCTTCTTGAAGCAAAGGTCATTGGGTGATCTTAGGTTGCTGTGGTTCCCTCTGCATGTTGCGTAGTGCATTACGGCCCTTTATACTCAAAACTTAGTTGCATAACATGGGATGTTATTGTCTGCCAATACTTCCATGCTTGTGTCCAAAGGTTCTGGGGTGAGAGATGCAATCAGGGTTCTTTAGGATGTCCTTATTAGTCTCCCGAGGTAATATTTACATGTTAAATCTTCAATTGTGGCTAAATAACATTTACAAGATATCGTTTTCGCCAATACTCCATGCTTTAGAAATACTCGTGGCTCAGCGAGACAATAATCATATTTTTAGATGGTCTACGAGCCAAAGAATATAATGCAATTAGAGGTTTTAATCAAAAAGGGCCATAATCGCATCCTCGTGGTTGACTAAATAGAGCTGCTTTTCAACCTGAGCTTCATTAGGCCAGATCTTAAAATCGGCCTACCGTCCAAGAAGTTCTCTTTCTTATTTTTCTTGATTTTATTTTCAGTTGCAAACCAGCCACTTAACTTTTGGGCCTTTACAATTGCTTTCAAACTACTCACATCAAGCTACAAAACCCAAAAATCCAAATTTAATTCACCAAATTTTTATTCACTCAAATCATTCAGACGAAGAAAACCCATCCCTCGTGTTCGACCTAGACGCTATGCTGCAGAGTTTCGACTACTGGGCAGAGAGAACAACCACTTGATATGAATTTTGTTGATTCCGCCAATCTCACCGCGGCACTAATCAAATGGCGCCACGGACAGCCCAGAGCGCAAGTGAGGAGTCGTGGCACTCGTGATCCCCAACACAAGTCTGGTGAATTTCCTTTATCATTTTATACTATTTTTCTAGTTTTGATTTTGATCGTTAAAAAAAAAACCAAAGTGTCGCAGGATACTTTATGTGTTGTTTTGAAGTGGCCCTATTTCAACTCGCAGGATTGTTTCTTCCAGTTGGGTTTGAATTGAGGAGAAAATGGAAACACCCATATGGAGAGCAATACACTGTGGAGGCAACCTCAGAGCCATGACAACAGGACTATAGGAACCCCCTTCCATACTCAAAGGGCAACCACTGGGAATCCAAACCTACCTAGTCACACAGGAATATAGAGACCAATGGATGAGTAAAACTGCCTATAGTGTCTCCTCAACTTATCCACCTCCTCCACAATATGATCATCCCTAACTTCCATTTTACGCTCAACCCTCAGCTACTTCAGTCACCCCAGCCACCAAGTAATTTCTCCTTTTGAGATGTGCCATTCTGACCTTACTAAACCTGTGGTGATGCCGTGGTAGAACAAAAGGACCAATGCCCAATTGAGTGAAAAATCCATACTGAGGAGAATTCCTGACCAAAGATTAGATGGGGCTGAAAGATGACTTTGAGCATAAATGGATAACCCTCTAAGATTCCATTGAAGACCTAATTGATCAAAGAACAATGTCCACTCAAAGAGGAGGATTGTCAAAAGTGACATAATGGCAGATAGGCTAAGGGCGTAGTGGATCAGTCCAGCCAATAAAGAAACTGAGACAATTGGAGAGTCTTGAACAAGGAATTGATGGGTTCCAAAATGACTTTGAGCAAAATCGACATCTCAGAATCCATCCTCAAACTTGCCCAAGATCTGACTCATCCAGAGAGGAGAGTCAAGAGGAAGAGTGCTTGACTGAAATGGGGCTGGTTGAGCAGCCTAATCGCAGCCTGTGGAGGAATTGAAAGTGGAATCATTAGGCTCCCCAAGAACCGTGATACCCTGTAATCAGGTGATACTTTCAATGGAAAAAGTAATAACAAAACACTACTTTGTCGACCGAGAAGAGCAAGGAACATGAAATCAAAGGAAGGACCAAGAGCCCATCATAGAGATTTGGACACCATTGCCAATGCCCAGGCCACCTATTACCCATCGCCGCGAGCTCCCGATGACCAAGTGTACATACCGCTTCCACACTGCTAGAATCAATCAAAACCAGCTAAAGATCGCCTCCCAAAGGGTCCAACCCACCACTAAGACATGCAAATGTAACTTAGAAGACTAGTGGCCTCTATACATGCCTTGCCACTACATCAAAAAAAGATGGCAAAATACCGCACAAAGGGTCAGTTCGGCGCGGTTCGGCTCGGGAAACACCCTGACCTAGGCATTTCTCAAGTTCCCCCACCCTTTTTGTTTATTTCATTCTGTTTAGTTTTATATACATCGTAGTTTATTTGATCTGCTAATTTTTCTTTATAAATTTTCTTTTAATTTTAGTTAATTGTGTTTTTAGATTAATTTTTACTTTCTCGTAATTTTTCTGCATTAATTTTAGTAGCTTTGTGTACCCTTGAGCATATGTTGAAAATCGTAAAGAGCAAAGGAAATAAATTTACAACCTGTTTCCAAATAATTTCGCAACTATTCAAGAACCTTAGCGAAATCATGATTTTCGCTATAAGCTATCATTAGCTAGCTAAATTTCGCTAAGCTAGCGAAATTATGAGAAGTTTAAAATGTGTTTTTTCGCCAGAATGTTGCTTTAGCGAGAATTTTCTGCTTTAGCGAAAATCCTAGCCACTCGCTATTAGAATAGCCAATTTCGCAAGTTTAGCGACCGCTTAGCCAGCGAAATTTCGCCAGCTTAGCGAATTTCGCTAGCTAGCGAATTTCGCTAGGACCCTACTTTTGACTCTCCAATTTTGTTTCAAGGCATAACTTTTTCATCCGAACTCCGCTTTAAGCGCTCTTGGTATCATGTTGGAAAGCGAGAGTGTGAATCCAAATATAAGAAGGAACATTTTAGATTATTATGAAAGTGTAATTTTAAAATGGGTCCACCATTTTTTCCTCTTTTCTTCTCCTAACTTGTTTATTCCAGCCTTCGAACGAGTGCATAAGGTGTCAATAGAAAGCTTGTGAGGTCTCCTATCCAGAAATGATCACATCTATCATGGAGGTAAGCACTTCCTCTCTACTTCACCCGAGCCCCATTTTACACCAGATGCTTGGGTCGGGAATACAGCAAAGGAAGTGGATTTTGTATTTATGTTTTGTTATTATTTTTGTGCAAGCCTTATTTTGTGATGTTCTGGTTTATTGGTCCCCTTTTTTATAGTTTATACCATACAAATTTTTACTTTTTCGTAAATTTGCCCGTTTTTGCAAATAAAACTTTTGTGGTTTTGTCAACTCCGTGGTTTGAAAATTGAAGCTATCTCAATTCCTATTGATGTTGCATTGGTTCCATGCTTAGTCGAAAGTGAATGATTAGTTGAATTTTATTGATTTCGACCTTTTCTCTTCCACCTTATTAACCACACACAAAGCACATTAGATTTCAATGATGAATAAAAACCTGCAACCTCCTTATTTTGCATAATCCCACCCTAGTTTCATTGACCGCCACAGGTATAAGGACCGTGAAAAAAAAAGAAAAGAAATGAAAAAGAAAAAGAAAAGAAAAAGAAAGAAAAAGAATAAAAATTGCAACGCTTGCCTGAAACCTGAGTACTCGCCCGAGGGATATGGCGAAGTTTTTGTGCCCTGCTCCTAAACCTTCACTCGTCGGGAGTCGCCGACTTTGTGTTCGCTAAGGTGGGTGGATAGTGGAGTTGAGCAAGCTGTAGGTGCCGGAGTCCTCGAATTCATTCAAGTCCGGTGGGTGAAATCTAAAGAGTTTGTGGTCGAAAAAGATCCTTATGACTTGGTGCCCTAAGCCTTAATCAAGTTGGGAGTCATCGGTAGATCCTCACATGGACTGGGAGGTCGATTCCTCAAAGATTGCACCCAAAATGGCAAAAATAATTGTGGAATAAGAGGTGGGTCCCGACGATTTAGGTTGGTTAGCTACAGTCGTGGTAGTAGCCAAAGTTGGGGGAGAGGCAATGGACAACTTTATTGTCGAGCCGATAAAATAAAAAACTTAGGATTTCGTAGTTTCGGCTGATTCATCGAGGAGACTCGATACTCAATTTTAAAGCGGTATTCATTCTTCAAGATAGTTATGAACACGGCCTTGATAATTCTTACTTAGGTTAGCATTACTTCTTCACAACCTTTGGAACTATAATCTTGTGTACATTATTTTGTTATCATTTTGTATGTTCTTCTTCTTTCTTTCTTTCATCACATATGGGACTAGCAATGGTTTGGGGTGGATTAGTGCCCAAAAAGTACTTTAATCCTTCATTATTATAGGTTTTGGAGTGCTTTTTGTAAAATAAAACATGCTAATTAACCCGATTTACGATTACTGGCCCTTAATATTCTAATGATCGCATTTTGTGGCAATTTTTGCAGCTTTTGGTGAGATAATCATGCCAAAGTGTTAGAGTCGATCCAAGCACGAAGATTTAAGTCAACTCAACATCATATATCAGAGACTAGAAGGAAAGAAGAGAAGAAAATGAACAAAAATGAAGGCAGAAGAAAATGATGAGAAGCAGTAGAACAATGACCAATGGAACAAGAGTCGCTAGGAGAAACCTTCGTTGATTTCGCTAAAGCTAGCGAAATGCACCGCCAATGCAACCTGATGCCCCGCCATGCTTTTGTAATTAATGCAACCGACTTCAATTCTTTTGGTGTATTACTCTTTGTCCATTAACTTAGCCACTGAAAGGGTTTTTTGGTATTCCATACCTTGAGGAGGCCTATATAAGCCCCTCTTGTTTTGTAACCTACAACGATTCAAGCATCGCCTCGATAATAATTTTGTGTTTTTATTTGTAAATAAAGTCTTTTATTTTTAGTTTTGCTTTTCTTTCTCTCTTCTCTCTCCTCTTTCTCCTTTCTTGAGTTGACAAACACCCTCCAAGGATGAGATAACTTGGAGGATGAGCGGCAAAACCACTTCCCTTTCTACAAGTAAAGGTCTGGGGTGACTTTAGGTTGTCGTGGTTCCTCTCGCTATGTTATGTGTGGGAAGCATTTATGGTTCTATACTCAAAACTTAGTTGCATAACATGGATTGTTACCGTTTCGCCAATACTCCATGCTTTAGGTCCAAAGGCTCTCAAACGAGAGAATATGTCCGTGGCCTTAGATGGTCCTTACTTAGCCTCCGAGGTAATATTTATATACGTTGTGGTTCTTCAAATAGGTTAAATAACATTTACAAGCATATTTGGCCATTACTCCACTATGATGTTTAGAATACTGTACTGGTGAGAGATGCACTGTTATTTTAGATGGTCTTTACGAGCCTCAAAGAATGATGTTTGAATGTTGGGTTTTAATCATGTAAGGGGCCATAATCAGATCCCGTGTTGACTCAAATAGGAGTTGTTTTTCAACATGAGCTCCTTTAGTTAGCCTAGGGATCTTAAAAAAGCAAGGCCTACTGTCAAGAAGTCCCTTTCATTTTCGATTTTACTAGTTGCAACCCACAGCTACTTAACTTCACTCAGCACATTGTTTTCTAAACTACTCACACTATTTTCATAAAACCTAAAAATCCAAATTTATCTACCAGCTACTTCCCCACTCAAATCATTTAAATAAAGAAAACCCATCCTTGTGTTCTAATTCCTAGACCGCTATGCTGCAGCTTGGCTCACGCGCAGGGAAGAACTACGGATACAAATTTGATCTCCACAAATTTTAACGTGGCACGAATCAACGAGGGTGATCCACTCGAAGATAGTGCCACTTCTCCTTAACGAAATAATCAATCAGCCGTAGATCGCCACTGGCTACATCGCCACTGGCCGAACGCCACCAAGGCCATAGCGCCAGTGGCCAAGCAGCTCGCATTGACGAGGTGATCCACTGGGCAGATGTTACACCGCCTAACGAGTCAGATCAACTCAGTTACGGCCACTGGCTACATCAGCCACCGACCAACGCCACTCAAGGCCATACACAAATAAGTAGCTCATACGAACAGGTGATCCACTCAAAGACAGCTGCCGCCTAACTAGCCGAACAACTCAGCCCATTATTCCCACACGCCACTTACCGGAACGCCACTAAGGCCATAACAGCCAGAGCCAAGTGGTCCGCCACCGACCAGCCGACACCAAAGATGCGCCATGTCGCCAATGAGCCGATCAACTCAGCTACACGCGATCCCACTATATCGCCACCGGTTAGGAACGCTCACAAAGGCCATAGCCGGAGCCAAGCAACATATTAACGAGGTGATCCACTCAAAGACATGCCACGCCGCATAACGAGTCGATCAACACAAAGTTACATTGCCATTCAAATCCACGCCGCCACTTGGTTGAACGCCACCAAGGCTATAGCGCCAGAGCCAAGCAAAATTACACATGGATCGAGGTGACCCACTGGGCACGTGCCATGCCGCCACCGAGTCGATCAACTTTAAGCTACATTGCCATTTAGCTTACTTCACACTACTGAATCACTCAAGTTTTAGCACAGGAGCTAAGCAAACTCAGATTGACGAGGTGATTCACCAAGACAGCTACGCCGCCTAACGAGTCGATCAACTCAGGCTACATTGCCATCTACGGCATTGCCACCAAAGATGGAACACTCATGTCATAACACCAAGAGCTACAACAAGATTGACGAGGTGATCCACCACCACGGGCCACGCCTAACGAGTCGATCAACTCAAAGTTAATTGCCACTTCTGGCGATATCATTGATCGCAAGGAACGCCACTACGCCATACGCTAGGGAGCCAAGTAGCTCGTGATTGACGAGGTGATCCATCAAGATGTGCCAGGCTCCCTAACGAGTCGATCAACTCAAAGCATTGCCATCGCATGGAACGCCTACCAAGGCCATGCACTGTGAGACAAGCAAACAGACGACGAGGAGATCCATCAAAGACAGTCACGCCCAACAGTCATCAACTCAGCCGTGACAAGCACTGCTATATCGCCACCGGGCTGAACGCCACCAAAGGACATAGCGCCTGTGGAGCTGGCAGCCAGACGACGAGGTGATCCACTCAAGACAGCCACGCCCAACTACCGATCAACTCGTGCTCCATTGCCATTCTACTAATACATCGCCACCTCACGGAACGCACTAAGGCCATGTAATGCTGGGGGCCAAGAGTCACGTTGACCCAGGTGATCCACTTCGCGATGCGCCGTCGCTTAACTAGTCGACCAACCCAAGCTCCATTGCCATTCGCTAAGATCGCACTCGGGCCGAACGCCACCAAGGCCATGTACCAGGAGCTGGGCAATTACATCGACGAGGGTGATCCACTCAAAGACAGTTACGCCGCCTAAACTAGTCGATCAACCCGCTACATTGCCATCCGGCCATCGCCTCCTACTGAACTCGCACTAAGGTTGAGGTTAGCAAGACTGTGAGCCAAGAGTCACGACGTGGGCGATCCAATCAAAGACAGCCACGCATAACGAGTCGATCAACTGAAGCCATTGCCATCTCTACTACATTGCACGCTTGGTTGAACGCCACCAAGGCCATAGCGCCAGGAGCCAAGCGGCACTTCACATTGACAAGGTGATCCACTGCCGTTACGCCGCCACCAGTAAGATCAACTCAGTTACATCACATTCTGGCATTTCACACTACTGAACGCCACTCAAGGCTTTAGCGCCAGAGCCAAGTAGCTCAGATTACGATCTAGATCCACCAAAGACGTGCCACGCCGCCAATCTAGTCGTGATCAACTCAGCTACATTGCCACTGCCATTACACTACCAAAGATGGAACGCCACTCAAGGTCATAACACCAAGAGCTGCTAGCCAGATCGACGTAGGTGATCCACCACCACGCCACGCCGCCACCGAGTCGCATCAACTCAGCCAAATTGCCACTCACAGCAGCATCGCCACCGGCATGAACGCCATACCAAGGCCATAGCTTAGATAAGTAGTCAGACGACGAGATCCACCAAAGACAAAATGCCCCTAACGCGACATCAACCTCGTGCCACATTGCCACTCTACGGGAACGCCACCAAGGCCATAGCACTGTAGAGACAAGCAAACAAGATTGACGAGAGATCCACTCACAGCACAGTCACGCTCCCCAATCTAGTCGACTGTCCAGCTGTAATGCCACCGAGATCGCCACTCCTACCGAACGCCACCAAAGGAGATGGGCCAGAGCCACAGCTCGCATTGACGAGGTGATCCACTCAAGATGCCACGCCGCCTAACCAGCCGATCAACTCGCCCATTGCCATTCGCCACATCGCCACCGAATGGAACACCACGCCATAACGCGTGGGGCCATAGGCCTACGCCGGGACGCAGGTGATCCACCAAGACAGCCGTCGCCTAATCAGTCGACAACTCAAGCTCCATTGCCATTCGGCTTACATCGCACTTATCGGAACGCCACCAAGGCCATACCCGTGAGCCAAGAACATTGACAGAGAAGATCCACTCAAGATGTGCCACGCCGCAACTAGCGATCAACTCGCCACATCGCTTATCCGGGCCACATCGCCCGGCTGAACCCACTCTAAGGCCATAGCACCAGGAGCCAGCAGCCCATTGACGTAGTGATCCAATCAGCACAGCCACGCCGCATAACGAGTC
>JAEQBH010009037.1:0-157600 GCA_016808115.1 Tetrastigma voinierianum | reverse complement strand
ATAGGTCCCAAAGCTTGGAACCGAATTGTTAGAAAATTTGAAACCCATTTGTGCAAATTGTGGATCAGGCACGGCCGCTTCGGGTTGTAAATTGTATAAATTGTGAAGCAATTTGTGTTGTGATGTGTATGAGGCCGGAAATGACTATAAAATTCGGGTTCACAAGGTGAAATCGATATTGGGATTTGGTCGTGAACAGTAACCCGAGGGTTTCACTGTTCACGTGAATAGTGTTCATGAAATAAATTTTGTGAAATAATGTGTTTGGTTGAGTAATTCAAATAAATTGCTGTGTTTGATAATTAGCCTATGAGCTAATTTTTGTGTAATGGATTGTGAAATACATAACATGTTTGTGTGATTTAAAATTATGAATATATGCATGATTATATATTTGCATGTGTTATAAAATTGTATTGAAATTGGAATCATGCATTCCATATGCAATCAAGCACCCTAGAACGATAGAGGAGCTACGAGGTTTATCGAGAGAGTGGTTTCTCGAGGGTTGACTAATAATAATAATTATCTGAGTGTGTCCATTACACATCGGAGGGTAGACCATATAACATATCAATCGCCTAGAGTCTACCAATCTGATATACACTTGAGGGTTGTCCACTAAATAGATCATCTGAGTCGGGTCCACTACTGAGTACTCCGAGGGTTGTCCACAATTAAAAAACACTTTTGTTTAGAAAATAATGTTTCATACATATTAGGCGGTGTGTGAGGAGTCGGTGAGGACTGGATATGATTTGGTCAGTGTAGCATTCAAGTAGGATTACAGATTTACTTCGAGTGTGTGTTTTTATTTGAGTAATGTGATATGCACTTAGGTGGAGAGTAACCATTTAGTGGTGATTCCACTCCACTGGCATTAGCTCACCCTCGGGCCGAGAGAATTTATTATTTCCAGCACAGTAGCGCACGGAGACGGCTCATCCTAGAGGCCGTTTTATAAATAAGTTTCCTGTGGTTTTGGTTTTGTTATGTACACATGTATTAGATCTCTATAAGTTTGATATATGATGTATAAGGATAATTTTATTACCTCTTGAAACTATTGCATATAATTGGGATTTGATTTTAATGAAAGATTGGCTCACGGCCCGCGCCGCTTTAATTACATATGTCATATTGAACTGCTTGGGGACATGTTTTGTTCTCGGGTGTAGCTCCCGTACAAAGGAGACTCTCCCTGCCCGATTCATGGAATACGGCTCACTTACCCGACGCTCACGAAGACCTACCGGGTCGACTCCGCAGTCAACGGTCCCGAGATTTGAGGCTACGCCTTGCACGTAACTTAGGTATACCGCTACCGGCTTGAGGGGATGTGGGCTTAGGGCATAGTCTTTGAGGTGTAAGAACATCACCACTAGGTGTGGCTCGATGTTAGGTTTAGGTATGAGATTACCTAGGAAATCACTGGACAAAACTAGGACACTGCATGCATGTGTTTGGTGTGTTTTGTGTGATTTGATGAATTGTTGTGTGAAAAATATGCATAACATGAATTATGTGTTGTGATTGTTTGTGTGCTTAGTGATTAGCACATAGGAAAAAATGATGTGTTGGAAATTTTAAGGAGTTTTTACAAAGGTGTGAAAATCGAACAAAGATAAGAAATAAAATAAATTTAATAAATTTATTCGGGGTTATGGGAAATGAAAAAAATTAAAAATAAATAAATAAAATAAATTTTATAAATTTATTCGTTTAGAGGTGAAGAAAATAATTTTCTAAGGTTTTACACTAGAAATCAAGAAAATCAATAAAATAATTTTTATAAATTTATTTGAGTATTCGAAAACGAGAAAAAAATAGTATATATTTTTATTGTTTTCTAGTAGCTGAAAAAAATTAATAATAATAATGAAAACGAAAAAAAAAAATTTTGTGGGTTTAGATCGTATTTCGGCTACGCCCAATCAGACAGGATAGAAAATTGTATTGCAACCCTGGGTGTTTAGTTAAATGGGTTTGTATTGCAAAAAGGAAAGAAAAAAAGAATTGTATCAGAAGTTGCCAGAAGTGACTTTTTGAGCTGGAGAAACAGATTGCAATACGCTTTCGTGTATTGTGACAAAAGTGGGTCAAGAAATGGGGGGTTAGTGTGTCGCAATACACATGGTGTATTGTGACCGAGGCCCAGCCGAGGGGCGCCAGGTCTCAATACACCTAGGTGTATCAGGACAAGGGGCAAAGGTCAGGCAGCACCGCGCTTCACGATACGGCCAATCGGGGCCTGCGGACACACACGGGCGGCATCAGGCTCACACACCGCGCCCGCGCCGCAACACGATCGCAGCCGCCACGACACGGCCAAGCATGCGCTACTCGGGCGCGCATGATCCGTGTGCCGCCGGGCCGCCAGGGCCGTGCACTTGGTGCAATCTAACCCGCCTTTTGACTCAAGATCGTTTCCCGAAATATTTGACATTGTTCATGAACACTGTTCATCATAAAAAAATTTCGAAAAAAAAAATTTAATAAAATCAAATAAAATAGGACAAAATTGTGGAAAAATGAAATTTTCGAAAATAAAATTTTTGTGAATAAAATTGATTTGACATGTGAATTAATTGTCGCGCATTACATTTAAATGCAAGGACATAGAATATGAACTGTATATTCTGCATGAATAAAGGTCTCGGGTCGTGTTTATACCTTGGGAGAGACACGCATTGTATTTAACTTGCCATTAAACTGTGTAGATGGCTAGTCGAGACGAGGACGAGGGCATCCACTGGTAATCGGTCGTGCACCACTGACATTCGACCGTACCACTAGCATTTGACCAACAGCTCAGAGAGGCCGTAGGTGACGCGGCAGCTGCCATCGCACTAGCCAAGGTACAGGGGATAGTCGTGGAGGTCCTAGTAACCTCCAGAGGTTTATGGCGCATCATCCTCAGACATTCACAGGGGGAGGAGATCCACAGGTAGACCATCACATGCAGACGATAAGGTGTTGTGAGGCCACGGGATTACCTCGACGCGATCAGATCAAAGTTACGCGTCTGAAATGAAGGTGAGGCCCAAGTACTGCTGGAATGTGGCGCGACCTCAGAGACTTGCAGGTTATGACATAAGGTAGTTTCGCGAAATTGCTCACGGCAGCATTTTCCAGATACCGCGAGGCATGCTAAGGCTCAGAGTTCCTAGAGCTGCGGGTAATGACGATGGATTATGGCTAGATTCACCTGAGCCAGTCTGCTTCATGGATGATTACATACCTACCTTACACGGGTCAAGGTTGGGGAGATTCAGAATGGGCTGAAGTTGTCCATTCGCAGGTTGTAGGACTTCGCCATAGGATCATGGACATGTCGAAATGATGACATCCCGCTGGATGGATCACGACAACCTTACGGGTGGTCAAGTATCGATCGTGAGCGTGAGGTTACCGCCTACACGCCAGACTCGCATCGCGGGTATCAGGACAAGCACGACATTTGCCCGCATGCCTTTACTTAGTCCATGTGTCAGGATGCTTAGCGGCTGGGCTAGTGAGCCTTACCCGTAGAGAACGAGGAGAGACTGCACTCTTAGAGCTACCTCGAGCAGTGCGAATATGTGGATGTTTTTCCGCATGAGCCACCGACTACTCCATAGAGTGGTCAGGTGACTCTGCATCAAATTACACCCTGGTATTTCACCATCTCATGACTCGCATAGAGGCACCAATTGAGCTTGCAAAGAATCAGTCCAGCTACAAGAGCTACTAGATAAGGGGTTCATTAGACCAAGCACTTCACCATCAAGGCCCGGCTCTATTTGGCGAAGAAGAAGGACAAGACCTTCGATCGTGCATTGATTACCGACAAATAACAGGTTACAATCAAGAACTGCGACTCCATTAATGAGGATTGACGATTTGTTCGACGTCAGAGGAGCGAGTCTACTTCCAAGATAGACTCGTGACCGGTTACCATCAATCGAGGGTTGTGGAGATAGATATCTCTAAGACGCTTAGGACACGTTATCGCACTTTCGAGTTTACGCCTGCGGATGCCCTTTGATCGACGACGCGCCAAGAAAGATTCATGGATCTCATGCATAGGGTATTCCAAATTTATTTAGGATCACTTTGTCGTAGTCTTCGTGGGATGACATTTTGATCTACCCCACTCGTGAGCTTTATACGAGTATCATCGGAGGATCGTATTACGCTTGCCGAGAGACCACACCGCACGCCAAGTTCGCAAGTGCGAGCTTCTGGGCTTATTGAGGTGAGATTTTTGGGACACGTGGTGTCGCATTAGGAGGTCGTACTGACCCGCAGAAGGTTGAGGCAGTGATGAGTGGAGAGACCGAAGTCACTCTTCAAGATACGAGTTTCTGGGATTGGCCGGGGCATTACGCAGACTCATTGAGGATTTCTCCTGACAGCAAGACCTATGACAAGGCTGACCCAAGGAGATCAAGTTTGATTGGGATGTGACCGGCGAGGGAGGCATTCCAAGAGTTGAAGAGGAGACTTAGCGCCTCCTATCTTGATAGTCCCTGATGTGACAGGTACAAGTGTGGCCAGATGCTCGAGGCCGGACCGGATGTGCTTTGATGCAAACGAGGTAGTAGCTTATAGCCCTGGTCAAACAAGAATCATGAGCATAATTACTCCCACACGACATGGAGTTGGCTACGTAGTCTTCGCCTTGAAGATTTAGCGCCACTACTTATATGGCGAGGAGTTCGAGGTGTACTCACTACAAAAGTCTGAAGTATATTTTCACGCAGCGAGGCCTCAATATGAGGCAACGCAGATGATTGAGTTCCTGGGAGGATATTTATTTTCACTTTGCATTACCATCCTGGTAAAGCAAATGTAGTGGCTGATGCGCTCAGTCGGAAGTCACGGGGAGTATTGGCTAGTATGGCTTCCCGGGAGTGGCGGATGCTCGAGACTTTGGTAAAGTTTGGATTACAAGACAATGAGCGTGCAATGTGGTACGCCGGGGGAGTTTAGTGGCTACACCGCTCTCGCTGAAAGCAAAGTTGATCGAGTCCCGGAAATGCAGACGATAGATAGTGTCCATCAGGGACCGGGTACAGTCAGGCACAGGTGACGAGGGTTGGACCGTCCACACAGATGGTAGTCTTCTAAGATAGAGATCGTAGTGGTTCTATTCGACCGATTTGAGATAGAAGATTCTCGTGGAGTTTCTCACTACTTTCGATTGTCATGGCATCCTTGCGGCACGAAGATGTACCGTGATCTTCGCCGCGCACTACCGGAGCGGGATGAAGAGACACGTAGGGGGACTTTGCAGCGACTGATGTCTACGTGTCATTGTAAAGGCTGAGCACCAAAGCCGCAGGCCGTCACCATTGGAGGTAATGGAAAGTGCTCGGGAGCACGCCACGATGGACTTTGCGGACCCACTGCCATGAACGCAGCAGGTGCATGACGCGATGGCTATAGACCGGCCACGGTCACACATTTTCTAGCCGCGCTGGATGACCTTCACATTGGAGAGATTCGAGGATGTAAGCATTTGAGAGATAACTGGGCTACATGGAGTACCGCATCCATGGGTCGATAGACCCGAGGTTTACTTCGCGCACTCAGCAGCTCAAAAGGTTATGGGCACACACACCATGAGCATGCCTTTCCACCTCGTACGATGGTCGGGCTGAGAGTGACTATTGCAGTTAGAGGACATGCTAATGAAAGATGTTCCTGATCATAAGGGTAGCCGCGAGCATTCGCTTAGTGGAATTGGCCACAACAACAAGCTATCGCGAGCATACGATGGCACCATGCAGGCAGCAGAGAGGGAGCATGCAGAGACTCATCGCTATGTCGACCGAGGTGGAGAGAGCTCCATCAATCGGGTCCTCGACCGATTAGAGACACCTCGAGAAGGTGAGCTTGGATAATAACGCCTTCTCACTGGCCAAAGCCTACAGAAGAGCTATGTCGATGTACGACGCCGACCCCAGAGTTCGAGGTCAGGGATCACGCCTTCAAGGTGATGCCTAAGAGGGAGGGTCGCCCGCAAGCCGAGAAGCTATCACCGAGATTTACGCCTGGTGATACTCTAGAGGTAAAGACCGCTGCTAGCACGGCTGGCTTTACCGCCTGAAGATGTCAAAAACCACAAGGTATTTTACGCCTCCATGTCTGAAGTATACCCGTGATCCAAATTATGTGGTGGATTAGTGATAGATCGAGGCTGACACCATGGGACCTTCGAGGAGGGACCAAAGGTGCATTTTGGATACTGCGATCGTGTTTTATGACGCAAGACCGTGAGGCTAGCGAGGGTGCTACGCAGATTAAATGGGAGCGAGGAGTCAACGTGAGAGCGCGAGGACACGATGCGGGCCACCTATCCTTTCTTGTTTAGGGATGAAGGTACGTGGTTTAGTCGTTTAATATTTGAATGACGAGTTTACATGCATGGTATAGTGCATGTTGCAAATGCATGTGAGTGATTGTGATTTGGCCCAGAATTCTCGGACTAAATTCCTTTGGCGAGGGGAGAATGTGGGTTAATCAGAAAATTCAATTTTTAGTACACCTGGTAATTTCTAAGAAAATCCCAAATTTTTCTAAATCTTGTATGATCTAAACTGATTTCACTCGTTGAATCGCTCGCTAAATCTTGAGTTACATGATGCCGCACTGCCAATTCCCAGACGTCGGATTTGCACGCTTTTTAGAGGCATCGAAAGCATCTAAAGCCGTGAAAATGATATTCGATGTGAAAAAAGTCACATATAACACGTACTCATGTGCCATAAGTTGCATGAGTAGAGAAATGATGAAAATGAATGGCCGAGATAATGCCAAATGTCGAAAATCCAACATTTTAAGGCATTAGGTGAATAGTTAAATGAGGAAAAGACAAAATAATGCATAGTGGTTGTCTCTTCAAATTGAAATACAAGCCAAAACGTGAAAGAACCAGAAAGGGATGCAGTGGCTATAAAAAATGTGATTTTAGAGATAGAGTAAGCCACTTCTCTCTAGATTTCTAGGCGATCCGACCGTCGGAATTCTTCAGAGCAAGAAGGAAAGTCGCTCTACGCGGTGAGGCCTACGCGTGGGCTCCGGTTTTAAGGAGTTTCGACAAACTTCGTGAGGTAGGGGTTTCATCCTACTTGAGTTTTACTGGGTTTAGCTGCATTTACGACGCTTGAGTTGATCGAGGCCATGAGTGCCGCTTGATCGTCCCAAAGCCTGGAACCGAATTGTCAGTGATTTTCAAACCTATTTTGTGCAAATTCGTGATCAAGCAGACGGGCTGTTTGAAGTTGTAATTTCAGGTAAATTATAAACAATTTATGCTTAAGTATGTATGAGGCCGGAAATGGCTATAAAATTCGGGTTCACAAGGTGAAATCGACATTGAATTTGGCCGTGAACAGTAACCCGAGGGTTTCATTGCTCACGTGAATAAGGTTCATGAAATAAATTTCAGGAAATAATGTGTTTGGTTGGGCACTAAATCGAATTGCTCGTGTTTACACTAGCTCAAGTGAGCTAATTTTGGTGTAATGGATTGTGAAATTACATAACATGTTTGTGTGATTTAAAATTATGTGAATATATGCATAATTATATATTTGCATGTGTTATAAAATTGTATCGAATCGCATCATGTATTCCATATATCAGCATCCTAGAACGATAGAGGAGTGCATGAGGTGGCCGGCTGAGTAAGGAGGTAGGCTTTAAAGTACTAATTAATAACACAATATCGGAGCGTGTCCATTATAATATTATAGTAGACCATATAACATAATAATCGCTTGAAGCCGGGCCCAATGTATATACATCGAGGGTTATCTAATAAATAGATCATCTGAGTCGGTCCACTACTTATATCGAAGAGGGTTGTCTAATAAATTAAAACAACATTTTGTTTAGAAAATAATGTTTCAATGTGGGCTTAGTGCGGAGGGAGTCGGTGAGGACTGTGGTATGATTTGGTCATGTAGGCATTCAAGTAGGATTACACATTTACTTGAGTGTGTGTTTTCATTTGGAGCATTGCATATGCACTTAGGTGGAGAGTAACCCATTTAGGGTGATTCCACTACTGGCATTAGCTCACCCTGTCGAGAGAATTTATTATTTCAGGTACAGGGAACGCACGGGGAGACGGCTCATCCTAGAGGTCGTTTTAGAAGAAAGCCGGGTTGTGGTTTTGGTTTTGTTATGTACACATGTATTAGAACTCTATAAGTTTGATATACGATGTATAAGGATAATTTTATTACCTCTTGAAACTATTGCATATAGTTGGGATTTATTTGGATGAGTATTGGTTTGTGGGCCCAAGTGGCCGTTTCACTCATATATATGTCATATTGAACCTGCTTAGACGTGTTTTGTTCTGTGCAGAGCTCCCCGTACAAAAAAGACTCTGCCCGATTTTCGTGAATAGTATCGGTTTACCCGACGTTCACAAGTATTCCGCGGGCTGATCTGGAATGTCCTGACCCCGGATTCGGGGCGCTACATGGAAGAGGAAGAGGAGGAGGAAGAGATGACAAGGCTGCTTGACCGCCATGCTGCCAAGAAATGGAAGAGGCAGAGAGTGTCGAGAGGGAAAGCTCATCGTGCCAAAGGATTGAATCGGTCGCACCACTGGGAGCAGGCTCGAGATGCAGCGATCATCATTCCGAAGCCGCTTCTGAAGATGGGGTCATGACCAACTCGGTCCGGAGGGTGTCGCCTGGGAGCCGGCAGGTCGTCCGATCCCGCCTCGCACCTGTGATCCACCTTCCCGACGGCCGAAAGCCGTCCGGATTCTGCCAAGCTTACTCGAGCCAAGCGCAAGAAGTCGTTGCCTCCAGATCGGATACTCCTGAATTCTTATCTCCCCCCTCACGGCCCGGCTCCTACGATGGAGAAAGTGACTGCATTCGCCCAAGACATCACATATCATCCAATCGCTGGAAGCTCTTTAACCGGGGCGACCGCGCTGATCGTATAATCGACTTGCACTGAGAGAATGTTATGGATGCTCTATAACCGCCCGAGCCGATGGACTAGGCGCGAAGAGTATTCATAGTTATTCCTAATGACATCGAAAAAGAGGATCTTCAAAGCAGAGTAGTCAGGACGATGCAAATTTACAACCTGAACTACATTCAATCGAATACCGGGTAAAGTAATACATTTCATAAAAAGTGTCATGTCATATCCCGCCGTATTCTAATATGCTTGCAGTAATCACCGCGAATCCGAATATGGCCCTCCAGCATCATGAATTCCAACTCCAACTGAGGGACACAGAGAAGCTTCGGTTGTATGTTCAGTCGAGGCTTTCTAACCAGGAGAGCTTGAATGCCTCTTTGAAGGAGGCTTAATTGAATGCCCGGTACTGGGAGCTGGAGGCTAAAGAAGCTGCGGATAAGGCGGCTCGGGCTGAGGCAGAGAGGGATGCCGCCCGACATGAAGCGGTGATGGCGTGTCTAGAGACCGGCGGGTAGTGCCCGGGCATAGATGGAATCTGAGTTAACCCGGGTCCAGCGTTCCTTGACTACTTCAGAAGGTGTCCGATCAGCGGAGTCCGAAGTCGACTTTTGTCCAACAAGCCTGTCGTTATGGTGAGGCCTACCGACAGGCTGCAAAGGAGGAGGAGATTTGTCACAACAGATGAGCGATCGCTCTAATCATGGAGCTAGGGCCGGTATGAGGAACTGTGATTCTTCCGTGCAAAGAAAACTACGGAAAGGAAAGCGATGGAGGAAGAATTCACATGGAGCGTTGATGCGATCTTTACCCGCTGCCACGGCCAAGGCCAGGCATGATATATGCGGGAGAAAACCCATGATCCCAGCCAAGATGCCCAATACATCAAAGCCTCTACCTCCAGAGTTTTTTATCAACCCCCGATGCCCCCTAAGGTAAGTCCGACCTCCTACGCCACTACTATTGGGGTGGAGGAACCTCCTGGCCAGTCCCAACGCATCGGACATATATGCGCCACGAGCCTCCGCCAAACGGATGAAGTAATATGACGCTACTGTACTAATGGCTAGGTTTAAACTCTCACACAATAACTGTTCTTTATCTTTTGTTGTATTTTAACATTCAATACCTCTTAATTTAGGTTTTTACGAAATGTGCTGAACTTGGTGGTGGATGAAATAGTTTCTTCTTATTTAGCCGAATGGCGTATGTGGGTGGCCAAACTAGGCTCTGGGTCGGATAGGCCATTAATCGTATTGCGTTATCTGGGCTTTTAGTGTTATCCAGTTAGATGTTATCTATACCGGGCCGGACAGGTCATTTACTACGACATCCGGGCTTTTAATGTTTAATTCAAGATGCTATCTTATACCGGGCCTGATAGGTCATTTATCGCATTTTACTCCTGCTTTTAGTCACCGCTTAGATGTTATCTTATACCGGCCTGAGAAGTCATTTATCGCGCCATTCAAGTTTTCAAGTGACCACTTAGATGTTATCTACACTGGGCCGGATAGGTCATTTACTACGCCATCCGGGCTTTTAAGTTGACCAGTTAGATGTTATCTATACTGGGTCGGATAGGTCATTTACTGCGCCATTTGAGCTTTTAAGTTTACCCTGTACGATGAGAAAAATGGACAAAAATATGTGTAAATATTGAATCATCCTTTATTAATAATACCTTTTAACATGTATGGCATTCCACATTCTAGGTACAGGGGTTCCGTTAAGCTTGTCTAAAGCGCAAGATCCGGATTCGACAGCTCGTGTTACGAGATATGGTCCCTCCTAGTTGGGTTGGAACTTTTCGGTCGCAGGGTCGGCAGTATTTTCGAATACCTTTCTTAGGACTAAGTCTCCCAATTGGAACATTTGAGGCTTCACCCGTTTGTTGTAAGAATTTGCCGTAGGCGCTGGCAGATCGCCATGCGCATCGCCGACTCGTAGTTCATCGACCATGTCCAGTCTCGACACAACTCAGATTTGCCGCCGGTTATTACCGCTCCGGATGGTAGGCATGTTAGTGATATGCTTCTAGCCTAAAGGGCATATACATTTCATTATATGTTTATATACATGAGGCATTTATCATTTTATCTTGTTATTTAAATTGTCAAGTTAACTTGATAAAATCGCATCTCGACAGTTGGTTCGCTTTATGTCATCAAGTATGTGACTTGATAGTAAAACCTAAGGCATAAGAACACTATTCTAAATAGTCCATAGCCCATCATTATTGTGGGAATAATAATGAAGTAAGACTATTATGTTTTCTCGAGAAAAGACCACGTTTGCTAGTCATGAACATAAGATGTCACTTTAACATAAATACATGTTAAGTTCATGTTATCGACTCCACCCTATGAGAAATACTGCATGGATTATGTCATCGCACTCATTCAAGAGTTGTATTTGAGTCCTCGACCTAAATTCACCATGGATTCTACATGAGGAACTCGTGGTTCCTGAATGAAGTTCAATGATGTCTTTAAAGGATGGTAATACAGCTATGGTTAGCATGCAAGAAATCATGTGGGAGGGAATGTGAGTGATAGTGAAGGAATTTGTCCCGCTCTTAATTGAGTGAGATGTCTATTGGCCTCTTGATTAGTGATACTGAGAAATGCATGGCCGTACTCGAATGAGATTGATAGGAGTTATCAATATCATTTGTTTAGTCAGTTTACTTGAGAATCAAGAAACGATTAAGTTGTATAAAGATGACTTCATCCGTGCTTTCAGGCTTAATCGCACATCGTGTGACAAAGGACTAATATCATACTATGGTAAGGTTTATCGAGTCATCGAATTCACTGATTTGGGTAGTTATAATGTCTTGCCAGAGACCAATTATAACTTGTGGGCTTAGGAATATGATTCGGGGTCCGTCGCAACATTGGAGGAACCTATAGGGGTCACACATAAGAATGAGTTATAAGGATGTTAGAAAGGCTTTCTTAGCCCATGATTAGCCTAAGCTCTTAAGCTCAAGCCCAAGCCCATTAATAGTTAATGGAATTTGTTTAAATTGCTGTAATAAAAGGGTTCGGGGAGGCTTGATATAAATACGGGTTTATCATCTAAAAGTAGTATAATTCTTTTGAAGTATCATGCAGAGAGAATCTTAGAGTTTTGGAAGACACTATGTCTTTGGTTTTGCGGGGACAAAGACTCATCATAAGGTGCTAGCACATCCATCCTAATCCATTAGCCGCTCGTGGTGGATACCTTCGCAGGCGTCGCACACCGCATCGTCATGGTTTCTCGTTGTTGCCGGATCATTTTGCATGAGTTCTGCTTATGTTTCACTGTGTGTGTGATGAAGCAAATCCGCACTAGTCGTATGATTCGCCTACAAGAGGTAAGATCTAGGATTTCTCGATTCAATGTTTAGTTTCATCAAATCGCTGGGATCCCGATGCAACTGCTAAATTTTTTTTTGCTCACGCATTTTATTTATTGCCGGATTCCAATAAGGCATGCCAATTTCGCAGGGGATTATAGCTTCCATCCCATAAGTAATTGCAAAGGAGATATGCCTAGTAGATCTACGAGCGGTGAGTTCTGTAGTTCAAAGACCCTGTGATCACCATCCACCCATTTACCTTAGTCGTATTCAACTGCCAAGGCACATCGTGGTTTGTTGGTGTTTTTGTAACGTTTCAAAAATACCCTAGCGCTTCCTGACATGTTTAAAGGTATATTAAAAAACCAAATGGAATTTTCGGGAAATAAAACGAGATATCCAAAATGAATATTAGAGACAAGGGTAAAGTGGTCATTTACCACTTGAGGATATGAGAGGTATAAAACAATAAGGTTATAGCGCAATTATAATTTGAGAAAAGATAATAGAAATTGAATGAATAAGGACCAAGTTGCAATTAAAAGAAAAAGTAAACAAAAAAATAGGATAAGATCAATTGGTCTCTCATTTTTGAGAGACCAAAACGTAGAGAAGAGGAGAGAAAGGGAGAAGAAGAAGAAGAGGAAGGGGAAGAGAAGAAGAAGAGAAGAGAAGAAGAATAAGAAGAGAAGTTTGCCAAAGGTATGGACTAAGTAAGGATTTTTATGATTTTTGGTAAGGAAGTTTAGTTTTTGTATGGCATAGTATGGAATTTGACTGAAATGTATAGATACATGTTTGGGTTGTATGGATTCTTGTAGAAACCTAACCTTAATCCCCCCTTTCTTGATGAATTTGGGTTTAATGAAACCCAATTGGTAGAAGATATGCAAAGATAAGGGGTGTTCTTTTCTGTGGTTTTGAGGGGAAACTACTCCTAAATTTCTAGAATCGAGCGTGTTCCCGGTTTGGGAAACCTGAGATTATTTAAGATATGTATCAAGGAAGTCCCTGAGTTGGATTATAGTCCATAAGAAGTGTTTAGAGAATTTAGAGTGAGTTTTGGGGATTGATTTGTAGGATGGTTTTATGTCGTGTGGTTTTTTGGCATGTTTGTGCCATGTTTATGCATGTTTGTGGGCCTGAATTGAAGGATATCGCGGCCGGTGACAAGTGGCTGTTCCCGGATTACTGGGTCAAAATCGGGTATGTACCGAGCTTCCATGAGGCCTCCGCACACGGCAGTGAAGCCGCCATTGCGTGGCCGGGTGCATCCTCGAAGACGCTTATCGCATGGGTTTCACGCACTTCGCAACCCCCGCACACAATGTCAAACCCCACTTTGACGACCATAACTTCTTCGCACGAACTCCGTTTTCAGTGTTCTAGACTCAGGAAGCCCTTTGAGTATAAATCCATACATATATAGCTTCTGATACAATATTGAGCTTATAATAAGTCCGAAATGACAAAACCATGGCTGCCGCTATCATGTGCTTGCCGTTAATTTTCACGGCTTGCAAACTTATAACTCTTCAGTAGACTGCTATGGGTATTCTCGGGACTTTGAAAGTCTTTGAGTCTAGAATCTATCCATATAGATTGATATAATATTGAGCTTATATACACCCGAAATGACAAAAGATGTTGGTTGTTGCCGCGGTTACAAAGCCGCGAAGTTGCTGATTTTTTCATGGTTTGCAACTTGCATAACTCCTTCATTGTGTGACTATATCGGGTATTTTTTGATTCTATGGAAAGCCCATTGAGTCTAGAATCTAACCATATGCTATTTTAATGGAATTTGGTGCCCACATCTTGTTTTGTGGCAGAAAATTGAATTATAAATAAGTGTACTAACGCTTGTTAAAGTTAATTGGAATACATGGTAAGAAAGGATGTAGATATGGAACAAGAAATAGCAATATATGTAGATTGATATGTAAAGGAGTATAGATAAGAAAGTACCTACAAGTATCAAAGGAAGAGGTCTCTGCTCGCATTCCTACGGAGATAGGACGGTCTGGAGCAAAGAACAAGAAAAATGTACAAGATAGAAATGTATATAGGGTCATAAGATATGATAGTCCGATAAAGTACATGAAGATATAAGTTAACAATAAGATGTTACAAGTAGATGACATGATATGAATATAAGAGTATATGATATGAATATATGATTGTCATATATAAACGAATAGATGGAACATGATAGGAACATATGAATGAGTAAAAGCATACATGATAGAAATATAGAAAGTACATGAATAGCTAAATCATGATAGAAACGCATAAAGAATATTATGCATAAAGGATATAAAGGGATATGAGTAGATAAAGATATATATGAATATATGAATACAAGAGTGCATAGATGCATTCATGATATATGATAGGATTACATATATGATACGAAGACAACGAAATGATAGAAAAGATATGAATATATCGATGAAAGAGATATGAGAACAACAATGGGTTAAGAAATATGAAGGTATTACAGATGAAAGCAAATAAGAGTGTGTATATTTTGACAACATACATGATAACAATAGTATTCATGTAGATGGGATATGTAATGTAAATGTAATAAAATGGATTGTCTCGCTTAGAACCCGGTAGAGGGATATGATGGCACAGTTTATAGGGAAAAACAAGTATGTAGTGATATCAGACGTACCAGCCTGCTTCGGGTCATTGCGCACTTCGCCCTTATAGATGGTCATTGTCTCGTAATGATAACATCGCCTTCGGCTCCTGATATCATTGTCTCATACAATGATAATGTAATGTTTTGGACTCCTTATAGATGGTCATTGTCTCAGATAATGATATTACAATAGCACCTTCTGCCTCTTATATTTCATTTATCCACTTCTAAGTTATATGCAGGCATGAAACATAAAAATAAATGACAAGAATATGCACATGATTCAAAATGATGCAGTACATGACATATTTATGAGAAGCATAGCAGTCATATGTGATGACAAGTATACAAGCAGAAACAGGCGTCAATGACACGAAATGCGTATATGAGCCAGATAAAGTATATGAAAAGCATATGAAAGTACAGTATATGAAAATCATAGGAAAGATAAAGGCGAAAAGTACAAGATGAAAATATAAAGATAATATGACAAGACAAGATGAAATGAAAGTATATGACAAAATATGCAAGCACATGAAATCACATTGCTACTGAATGACAAACATGACGAGATTCCCTCTCGAATTTGTCGTGAATGTCAATTCTATAGTCAAAGTGAATCATACCGTTAAATGTGAAATCACATTGCTACTGAATGACAAACATGACGAGATTCCCTCTCGAATCTGTCGTGAATGTCAATTCTGTAGTCAAAGTGAATCATACGGTTAAATGCGAAATCACATTGTTATTGAATGAAAAACAAGACGAGGTTCCCTCTCGAATCTGTCGTGAATGCCAATTCTATAGTCAGAGTGAAAATGCAAATGCAAAGTATATGACAATGCAAGATCGTGATAAAAAATATATGATAAAACAATATGTAAGAAATGAATAGTATAGCATGGGCAAGGTAGCCACTACATGAAAGGAGACATGATATAAGTACAAGATACGAAATGATATATGTAATAGTACATAGAATGTAATAAGTCATAGAATCAAAGATGAAAAGACTAGAAACGTAAAGACATATGAAAGCATTTGAATAAGCCATGATGATCAATGTTATCAGTCAGTCCATGTATGTTTTCCACTAAGCGAAAGCTTAGCACGGGTTTAATCCATGTAGGTACGTAGTTTTAGGCAGGATAGGAAATCCTACACGCAAAGACAGCCATCCTCGAGATAGTATCACCGTGACCGCCCCGCAATCTCCGGACATTTTCATCGACGTGTATATGTATAGTTTTGTAATAAAGGAAATTATAATAGTACAAATAAAGGGACTCAAGATATGTGTATAGAATATAATGAATGCCACTATGGTGGTATGTATAATGTATATGTAAAAAATTTTGTTATTACAGAATCAGGCATATGAATGAGAAAACAGTACAATGTCGCCTGAGAAAGAAAAAGGCTGAAGAGTCCCAAATTAAGTGACACCCTCGCTTGACACCCCATCGGGTGCCGGGTTGGGGGCGTCACACTTCTGCTAATCCATTGCTCGCGATACCAGGGTGGAGTACGTATTTTTATTTTCACCCCCGGCATAAGTTTCGATAAAACCCATGTCAATCAAATGCCGAATACGATTGATCTGGGGATGCCAAAACGACAAACAATATTTCCGCATAAACTACAACATCCCCGCCCTTGATCGATGAGAAGGCCTCAAGATCTACCCATTTCGAAATAGTCATTGCCACCAACACAATTTCTTCTCGAAAGCCAAGGTGGCGGCAAAGGCCCAACTATATCAATTCCTTATTGGGAAAAGAACCAAGGGCTTGAGATGGAGATCAGATCTTGCACTGGTGATTTCAGGATGGGAGCTAGTCGTTGGCAACGGTCACATTTTTTGGTATAATTGGCAGCGTCAGCTTTCATGGTCGGCCAATAGTACCCTTGAGTGTGAGCCCTATGTGCCAAAGTTCTACCGCTTGGATGGTTTTTACACAGCCTCATGCGCTGGCCAACACATAATGGCCATGTTCCCGGCATCAAGCATTTGACACTGGACCTACTGTGGATCGGGAATACTGCTCCACTCAACCAAGGAAAATCGTCGAGTGGACTTACACCTCATGTGGCCTTATCCTTCTCACTGGAGTTCTCCGTACGATGTAAAGGTATTACTGTGGTCCATCCATGAGGGGAGGACCTCCTCTACTTGGCTCACTTGGGAGGGAGAGATAGAGGAAAACGGCTAGTAGTAGATGGGCAGGAATATTATTTCGGCTATTGGAAGAGAGGCGGCCACCACGGCTAAGGCATCTACTTTATCATTGCCGCCTCAGGTACATACCTAAGCTTTCCAGATCGAAAACCGCCTGCGTTGTTTTACCCGGAGACATATTTTGCCACGAAGTCTTAGATTCGAATTCTTCGTTGATTCGCTCTAACGACTAATCAGGAGTCACTTCGACCTGGGAGCTTGCTGGGCGCATTACGTAGCTAGTTCAATTCCGGATAAGAGGGCTTCATATTCTGATTCATTATTAGAGGCGTTAAAGCCTAACCAGATTGCTTGTTCAATTCTTTCCCTGATTGGTGATTTCAATTGCAGGCCAATTCCCGCTCCAGTTTGCCTTGACGCTCCGTTTACATTAAGTGTCCACCAATTCAAGTTCTCGAGGTGTGTTTTAGACCGGGGGATTTCAGCCTATGAAGCCTGGCCAACACTCGCCTTTTTTTTTATAGCTCGTTTGTACCGATGTCGTACGCTTAGTTCGACGCCTAACGCCATTACCGTAGAGGCCGTTTATGGAGTGTGCTCGAGAGGAAGGTCGGGTTATTACCACAATGGATGTGCCCGGAAATACGGCGGAGTCTTAGGCCGCTATCTCGCAGGGCCATACCGCTGGGCTCAAGGTGACTATACCGGCTTCCAAATTGGCCGGCTAGGGATTTGGCCGACGAGAACACCGGCTTTTGCCTTCCGGCCGCTATTTTTTAATAAGGCAGCACTTATTGCTACCTCTGAAACTGCCAAATATACAAAAAGTGTCTCACCGCCCGACTAGTAAGAACCGCGGCCGGGCTAAGCATCAAGCAGATGCGGGGTGAAAGCCCAATCGCACTCCTTCATTCCATCCAACCCGATTGCCTTCCCATGGGCAAGCAAATGGCTTAGGCTGGCCTGTGAATCGGGAAATAAACCGCCCTAGGCGCCCAATCTACTGGCCACTTTGTACCCCTTTCTAAAGCTGTAGAGTCGAGACTCTAAAATAGCTAGAAGTTCAGAGGGGTCATTCCTCTATTTCTCTCCTCGAGTCATCATGAATCCTGTGAACCGGCTTCTAAGACCGACTCGAATGCACACTTTGAAGGGTTGAGTTTCATGTCACATGCCCGAGGAGCTCAAATGCCCGTTGCATGCACGTGATCCAGCGCCTCGGGACTTCACTAACATATCATCGATATACACTTCCATAGTTTTTTTGAGCAACGGTCGAAACATCTTAATTACCGCCTGCTAGGTGGCTCCAGCATTTCAACTCCAAATGGCATTACGCGAAAGAAAAAGATCCCATGGGGGATGATAAAAGATGTTTTCTCTACATCAGGCTGGTGCATGGGGATCTGATGATACCCTGAAAATGCATCGAGGAAGGACAACATGCCATGCCCTGCTAAGGCGTCAATGACCTGATCTTATGCTGCAAGGAAAATTGTCCTTAGACACGCGCCATTAAGATCTCAGATAATTCCACGCGATACTCCATCGGTCCCTTCAGTAGAACCACCACCACGCTAAGCCATTCTGTGCATTTGACTTCTCCGATAAACCTAACTTCAAAAGATTGTCCACCACCAGATGATTTTAAGCATGGTCCGGTGAGCGCTCTACTTTTGTTCGACAGTTCGGGCGGATGAGACAACATTTAACATGTTAGAAGCATGCATAGGACTGATTCCTGTCATATCCGAATGGGTCCAGGCGAATACGTCGGCGTTAGGTTGTAGTATTTGCTATAATTGTGCCCTCTCCTCTTTTGTCAGGAGGGAACTAACGTAGGTGTATTTACCGGGCCTGCTAATGAGTATGGACTCCAAAGGATCTATTGCCAATTGTTCCTTGTCTTCCACAACGGCCCAGGCAGCGATCTATGATTACTATTCTGAGGGTTAAATTTTGGGGGGCGAGCCATTGGAGGTTTCATCTTTTTCACGCTCCTGCACTGATAACTGGTAACACTGACGAGCAGCTAATTGGCTACCCTGGAGGTCAACCTACCCGAATGGAGTCAGATAATTAATAGTTTGGTGATAGGTTGAGGGGATTGCTTTCATAGCATGTAACAAGGCCCGACCCACGATAGCAATGTACGGTCCCAGGTCCTCAACCACTGAAACAATACTGTTATGCCACGGACCGCCTCACTCCGGGAAGAACAATATCACCCACTGTCAGTGTGGTGGCCCTGTTGAACCCAAACAAAACTCTGCCAGCCGAACTAAGACGGTCAAGCAGGACTTTCATCTGCTAAAAGGCTAGAAGATGCAACAAATTAGCTGCGCTGCCAAGATCAACAAGAACTCTATGTACATCAAACAGCACACATAGCAAGGCGCATCATAATGAGGGAGGATGACCCTACGTTTATGTGAGGAAAGGATATTGGGTCGTCAATCGGCTGAATTGTTGAGCTGCTCCCCGGGGTACCGATGGTGTTTATCAGGGCTCTGGCTGAGGCTGCGTGGAGCATTTTTCTTCTCTGTAGTTTGTATTGGTATTGGTCATCGGTCGGGCCTCCCAATATGAAGTTGATATGCTGGGGCCGGGCGTCTCGGGGAGGGTGTTCAAAGACCTACAATTGCCCCGTCATAACGGGGTCGCTTTCTGCCCGGCCTACTTCAAATGTATCTTCTGAGGTGCCCAGCCTAGATCAATTTTTCTACCATAAACTTTAGGCTTTGGCAGCGGTTGGTTTCATGGTCGTGGTCCCTATGGTAATCGCACCTCAAGGACCGATTGCGTTGGTCTGGATTTGCCCTCATTGGTGGGGGCCATTTAAAATCGGGGTGGTCCAGGATGAGGAGTAGGAGCCGGTCATAAGGGATGTTGAGAAGGGTGAATTGGGGAGGATCCTCTTTGTCCGGGACCGTTTCGGGAGCGCCTGATTCTGCTCGCCCCTTTTGTTCAAAGTGGCCCTAGCCGCTTCTTTGCCGCTTTCGAAGATCATTACTGTTTGGGAAGCGGTTCGGATATTATCCTCTAGTGTGGAATACTTATTTGCTCGCCGATACAGTTCTTCCATTGTTACTGGAGGATCTAGGGATATAGATTGAAAGAAAGGGGTAGTAGGCCCGAAGCTTCTTCAGAAGTTCTGTAGGACTGTGTCCATGCTGTAAATATCAATTTGTTGGACGGCTTGCCCAAATCTTTGGGTAAAATCCCGGATAGATTCCTCTTCCCGCTTGAGGATGGCTTGGAGTGAGCTGATGTTTCCTTTCTGTCGGACCGAACATAAGTACTGGGAAATGAACGCTGCCCACAGTTCGCTAAATGAGTTTATAGATCCCCTCGGGAGCTTATGGAACCAGGCCAGAGCGAGCCCTTTCAGACTGGCCGAGAATACGTTGCACAAGAGGTGGTCATTTCCTACGCTAAGAATCATTGTTTGGTTAAAATGTAGCATATGGTCGTGATAATGTAAGAGAGCCATCTTACATGGAAAATGATGGCATAACGGTCACGAGGGGCTCAGAACTTAGGATGGCCTAGGTGAGGAAAGATATCCTCCTACTGACAAAGAAAGAAAGAAACCAAATGCGGGGCGGAGGCTACCCCGAATGGATGATGTATGGGCGGAAACTAAGGAGCCATGCCTCTCGGGGGCCGACAGGGCACATATTCGGGGCCGCTCGAATGGCGTCTGGTCCCCGCCGGCCTCTCTTGTACTACTTACCCGCCACCGACAGACGGGATTGATCGAAGCGGCCTATTGATTCGGCCGCATTGCCTCGGTGGTGAGCGGGCAAGGAGCGGAGAGCTGCCGGAAGATAGTTCATCTTCTGCTAGGGGATCACTTTATCCCATGAGGATGGGCTCTTTACCCTTATTTGATGAGCTGGGGGTGCACAATGAATGGGCCCTTTCTAGTTATCACCCCGGTTAGTCTCTAGACGAGTTCGCAAGCGTTCATTCTCCTGCTACAAACGGTTCGCTTGTTCGCGTAATTCAGCCATCTGTCTGGCCTGTTCCTCCTGCTTCGCCTCCATCTCTTGGCGCCAGTAGAGAAATTGATCCTCGATAGGCTAGTTCGCTGGATTGCTAGCAATGGTGATAAACTCCGATGGTTCGGTGGAATGATCGGGAATTACCAAAGCTTTGGGGAATTGGAGATCACTTGGGATTGGGTGTACCCAAGCTCGCCAGACGCCATGGCGATTTCTTTGCCATGCTTTCCATAGACGGTGCCAATTGTGGACTCCTGAACTTTCTGAAACACTGAATCATTGAAGCATGAACCAACTAGCGAATTTATTGCAAACAAGCTAAAGAAAACTGCAGGAGCCCCGCCGCTCCGATGCTTGGTTAGATCTGGCCCCCGAGAGTGAAACGCTCTTTTTTAAGCATAACCACGCACCTTTTCTTCCGTTTTTCCCGCCTTATCTCGGGCGAAGGTGACGCCCATTCCCGGGGTCCAAGCACCATCCGTCAACCCGCGGAATACAAGGGATGCCTACCTAACGCCACTTCAAAATCTGTATCTCCTTTATACGGGGAGCTCTACCCAAATAAAACACCTACATGAAACCATTCCCAAACAGTCCAATACAACAGTTTATGATTTAAAACGGCCACTTGGGCCCATAAACAATACTCAATATACATGTCAACTATGAATCCAACTATATACCCAATAGTTACAAGAGTTAACATGCAGCTTTTACTATACAATACATACATTAAAACTTTAAAAAGTTCTAATATTGTATACATCAAAGCCACAACCCGACTTTCTTCTAATCATCGGTCTCTAGGACGAGTCACACCTCACACACCCATACCTATAAAATAATATCCCCATTGCAGGAGTTAATGCCCAGAGTGGAATCGCCCTAAGGGCTACTCACCCACTCCAAGGCAGCTGGGTAATGTTCCAATGAAAACACACATTCAAGCAAATGCATGATCCTACTAATGTCTATACGACTAACTCAGATCCCGGTCCTCATCGACTCCCTTCCACACTCGCCTAAGCCTCGTATGAAAATTATTATTTGTTTGTTTGTGGACAACCCTCCGATGTGTATATATCAATCGGGCCGCCCGACGATTGGATATATTATCTGCTTGTGGATTCACTCTGATGAATATCAATCAGTCATCCGACGATTGATATTTTTAATTTGACTACCTCCGATAATTAATATTTTTAGACAACCTCCGAACCGCTTTCTCTAGACTCATCTAATGCACTCACTCCTATAATCCTAGGGTGTCTCCAAAGGCATATGGAATGCATGTATGCATTCCAATACGCCTAATCATATGCAAATATATAGTTACGAATATACTCGCATAATTCAAATCACACAATCATGTTATGTAATTATACATTTTATCACATCAAAATTAGCTCACTCGGGGCTAATGATCAAACACGAGCAATTCAATCAATCACTGACTAAACACATTTTCACACAAAAATATATTTTAGAATACTTTATTCTCGAATAGTGAAACCCTGTCATTATTCCCGAAAATCATTATTAATTGCCGGTTCACCTTGTGAACTCCGCATTTCGAAGCATTTTCAAATTTTTATTCCAATCAATTTATGATTTAACACATAAACATACACCACAGCCCAGCAACAGCAATGTACTACTACGCATTTAGATTTCAAAATTTTATATTAATTCGGTCCCAAGGTTTGGGACCGATCAAACGGCCCCTAACGGCCTCATTCGACTCAAACATTCAGAAGCACTTAAAACGGAATAAACTCAAGTAGGAGAAACCCCCACTTCTGGGAGTTTGTCAAAAACTCACAAATTCCTGTCCACGCTCACTCTCTCTCCGCGCAGCGCTTCTCCTCCTTCCGCCCCGAGATCACGACTAGCCTGGACGCCCGTATTTTTAGAGAGAGAAGTCGACTTTCTCTCTACCCAAAGCTCCATTTCGTTCAATCTACCGGTTTCCCAAATCACGTTTTTTGCTTTTGAATTTGTGGAGATGAAAACTATTCACTATCTTGTATTTTTGTGCCATTTAATCAAACTTAAAAATGACCATTATGTCCCTCCATTTCCCAGTTTTGACATTCGGCACTATCTCGACCATCCATTTTCATCATTTCTCTACTCATACCACTTATGGCACATGAGTACTTGTTATATGTGACTTTCGTCGCATCGAAATTCGTTTTACGCAAGATTCGGACCGCGACGTCAGAAAACGGTCAACGCCGACTATCTCGAATTTTACCAATGGCGCTTGCTAGCCAGATTTCACGAGACGATTCCAACGTGTGATCCGCTTCATCCGAGATCTAGAGAATAAATTGACGTAACCGAAATAACAATTTCAGAATCGAACATTTATTTGCCTTTTTCCGTAAATTGAAATTTCTGAAAAGTAGAATAAGACCCGAGAAATCCTCTTTCCATGGAAAGTAGAAGATTTCCTTCCGAAACGGAAGGGGAAGGTGGCACTTTTCTCGTGCGTTATGACATGTTCTTCCTTTTAGATAGCCCAGTCGTTCGCACTTTCTGCCTCAAGAAATGTTTGACCACCCTCAGGGTGGTTATGAGCATGACTTATACTTGTTCAAGTTCGGAGAGATCTTTTTAAGGAGGTTATCCGGCCATGAGGGACGGTGTCTAAGAGGTATATACCCTACTCGGATGGGGATGTATACTTGGACCTGATTGATGAGGAAACGGTCAGTCCGTAGAGATTAGGCCATCATCCCATGGTCCTAGTCGGCCTAGGTCATAGCGGGAGCAATCGCCTCGGGCCCATGGTACCCATAGAACCTTGAGTTCATGGTCAAACTAGGATGGAGGTTAATAGCTGATGAGAACATAGGTCAAACTCAAAGTGCAAAAGAATCACTTCAGATACCGATTGGGCCTATTACAAGAGCAAGGGTCAAGAAGCACTAAATAGGCTTATCAAGAATTTTATTTGGGCCAACACAACATTACAATAAGAGTTCGGGCCAATTCAAGCCTTTGGAGGAATTAGAGCCAACAAAAAAGTCCAAAGATCATAAATATCATCAAGGCTATTGATGGTGATCATCCACACAAATTTGGTAATTAAAACGGATGAAAGAAGCAAGGAAATTCGTGTTTCATCAATTATGCTCAATCAGAGGCTTATTTTTGGAAGAATTCATGGTCAAGGCTTGATAGCTATCCATTATAGGGCAACTCATCAACTATCAATTTGGTCTCTTTTATGGTTGTTTTTTTGTCAAATTGATCTCTTTTATGGTTAAGAATATCAAGGGTGAGTTTCAATATGATAAGGATAATTAATCCAAAGCTGGCTTCGGTAATTTCCACCTATTTAAGTAAGTTGGATTGTCAATGCTAAATTCAACAAGTTTTTCCTTTCCTTCTTAGTCCTTGCCATTCCTCAAATCCATATAAGGACCTTTGATGTAAGCTTTCAAAAACAACTTGAATGAATTCAATACTCTTGTGAGGTTTTTCTTCTTTCGATTAGTGTGAAAACTTTGAGCCTATCAAGGTTAATCCTCAGAAGGCTAAACCTATGGCTCTTGGATTCTTCCATAGTCAAGGGACGGGGTTCTTGGTTCTTTACTTGTCCTTCTCGGCTTTGGCCGTCTATAACCAAGGACTAGGATGCCACACCACTTCATTTCGCCTGATTCAATATAGTCAAGGACATGGTCATCATTACTGCTCAAGGTTCCAAGGATAATCTGCATTGTCAGCGGATCTCGCACCACAAAAAGCATACGGGGTTCACACTCATTTGGTATCAGCAGTCGAGATTCAAACATCTTTTTGGTATCTTCTTATCTTATTATTTGTTATTACATTCAGTACAAAAAAAAAATACTACAAAAGAAAAGGAAATCATCAAAGAGTCTCCTTTTATTCTCAATATTTTCCTTCCCGTCTTCTTATTCTTAAGATTGTCCCCTTTGTATTTCTTGCCTTATCGTTTCCTTTGTATTTTTTTTCTCAAGGTTGTTTGGATTTGGACACTATTTGGGTTAATCTTTGATCCAGCTCACTAGTTTAAATAAGAACAAAGAAAAGAGAAGTATTAGAGTGGAAAAAGGCAATATTGATTTTCATTATTAGCTAAAAAAAAAAGGCAACAATTGAGTGAAGAAAAAAAAAAAGGAGTGTGAGTGAAACACATGAGGAAGTGTTGTGAGGTTAATTTTTCTCTAATCACGTTTTCAAGTAATGATCATCCAAATAGGGATGAAGGTCAGGACCAATCAATCTTAGTAGAGGCGATACAACAACACTTTGTAAGATTAAAGGTCCGGATGAACAACATATAGGATCGGATAGAACAAAATGACGAGGCAATGCAAAGAATGATTCCCCAAAATCATAGACAAGGAAGGCGAACTCCTATAGTCATGAGTCATGAAGAGGCTGAGAATGGTCGTGAGGATAAAAAAGAGGACGAAGTGGAGGTAAGGGGTAGATTTGCACCTCAAAGGGGAAGGCATGGTCAAGGAGTACAACGAAACCCAATAAGGTATGAAGAGTTTGATAGAAATCTTTGTAGTATTAAGATGACAATCCCACCCTTTCAAGGAAATAATAATCCAGAAGCCTATCTTGAATGGGAGAAGAAGTGGAGTGAGTGTTTGATTGTCCTCACTATTCGGAGGAGAAGAAAGTCAAGCTTTCAGCGATTGAATTCACAAATTACACAACTATTTGGTGGGACCAACTTGTGATGACACGAAGGCGCAACCATGAACACCCCATCATGACATGGGATGACATTAAGCTTCCACGAGGAAAAAGATTGTCTCTAACTATTACTATCATGGATTGTACAATAAATTACAGGGTCTCATTCAAAGCTCCAAGAGTGTAGAAGAATACTACAAGGAGATGGAGGTTGCAATGATTCGGGCCAACATTGAAGAGGATCGTGAATCCACCATGGCATAATTTTTTAATGGTCTAAATCCTAATATTGCCAATATTGTTGAGTTACAACACTATGTATAGATGGAGGATTTGTTGCATATGACACTACCAGAAGGCTTCACCTGGTGAAGGAAGGGCAGGTCAAACCAACACCAACTTTAGGCATAGTTCTTCATGGAAGCCAAATTGGAGGGATGACAGGAATGCTTCCAAGCCAAATATTGAAACCACAAAGAGGGAGAACACTACAATAGCTCAAAAAGGTAGACCCGAGACCCAACAACGTAATAGAGATATTAATTGCTTTAAGTGTCATGGCATAGGTCATATCTTCTCCAATTTCCCAAACAAGAGAACCATGGTGATGCGTGGGGGAGAAATTGTGACGGGCAATGAAGAGGAGGAAGAGTCGATGGCACCACTTGATGATACTAGCGACGCTGATTTGGAGTATCCCATGGAAGGGAGAAGACAGACAAGGCGTGTCTTGAACACTCAAGTGAAGGAGGAAGACATTGAGCAACAACGTGAGAACATCTTCCATACCCTCTACCACATTCAAAATAAGATGTGTAGTTTAATTATTGATGGTGGAAGTTGTGCCAATGTTGCTAGTGTCTTATTAGTTGAGAAGCTTCAATTACCAACACTAAAACACCCTAGACCTTATAAGTTACAGTGGTTGAATGATAGTGGGGAAGTGAGGGTGCAAAAGCAAGTGTTAGTATCTTTCTCCATGGGGAAGTATCATGATGAGGTTCTATGTGATCCATAACGGTTTCAAGAATCGCTTTAGTTTCACTATGAACAACAAGCTTGTAACTCTTGTACCATTGACATCAAAGCAAGTATATGAATATCAAGTGAGGTTAAAACAAGAGTGGGATTAAAAAAAACGAGAAGAAAAATGAGAGAAAAGAAAAAGAGGGTGCAAAAAAAAAGGGAAAAGAAATTGAGAGAATGAGAGAGACTGAGAAAAGGAAAGGAATTGAGAGAAAAAAAGATCAAATTGTGGACAAAGAAAAATGAGAGGAAAATAAAAAGAAATAGAGTTTATATGCAAAAGAAGTGAGATCAAGAGTGTCTTATTCTAACAAGCCTATGCTGTACTTTTGTAAAGGAGGTACCTTTGAACCTTAATGATCTCTGACTCTTCTTTCGCTCTAGTGTCATTCCCTTCGTGTTACAAGAATTTGAGGATGGTATTCCCTAAGGATGGTCCATAGCTGGGCCACCTTAGGGCATTGGAATTAGATCTGACTTCTATCCTCAAGCCAATTTCCAACTGACCAACTTATAGGACTAATCATGAGGAGACAAAGGAGCTACAACGCCAAGTCGAAGAATTGATGGCTAAAGGACATGCGAGAGAGAGCCTTAGTCCATGTGGTTGTACAGTCTTGCTTGTACCTAAGAAAGATGGTTCGTGCAGGATGTGTGTTGATTGTCGCGCCATCAACAACATTACAGTTCTGATTCAATGACAAATCTTTTCGAGGAAGGAGGGAATGATGAGAACATAGGCCAAACTCAGAGTGTAGAAGAACCACTCCAAATGCCAGTTGGGCCTATTACAAGAGCAAGGTCCAAGAAGTTTCGAGAGACACTAAATGAGCTCATGAAGGAGTTCACTTGGGCCAACCCAACATCACAAGAAGAGTTCGGGCCAAGTCAAGCCTTTGGAGGAATTAGAGTCAACAAATAAGTCCAAAATATCATAAATATCATCAAGGCTATTGATGGTGATCATGCACACAAATTTGGTAATTAAAAGTGAAAGTATGCTGGAATTGCGGTTTGCTCAATTATGTCAATCGTAGGCTTATTTTAGAAGAATTCGCTTTTTTGGTCAAGGCTTGATAACTATCCATTACGTGGAGCAAATCATCAACTATCAATTTGGTCTCTTTATGGTTGTTTTCAATAAATTGATATCTTTATGGTTAAGAATATCATGTAAGTTTCCACAAGGATAAGATACTTATTCCATGTTGGTTAGGTAATTTTCCCAATTCTAACAGTGTTGAATTGTCAATGCCGAAATTTTCAGCAAGTTTTTCCTTTCTTCTAGTCCCAGCTATCCTTCAAACTCTATATAAAGACCTCAATTTAAGATTTCAAAAAACTTGAATGAATTCAATACTCTTTGTGAGGTTTTTCTTCTCTTCGGTTCTTGTGGAGAACTTTTGAGCCTATCAAGGTTAACTCAGAGTGCTAAACTGCCCACTGCCTTGATTCTTCCATGGTCAAGGGACGGGGTTCTTGGTTTTACTTTGTTCTACACCTTTTGTTGCCTATAACCATAAGTACATGGATGCTATGACACTCTTGATAAATTTCCGAGCCGTGAAAAGACGTTTCCGTATCAATTTCACCTTCTCTCGATGTCCCCTAATCGTCTTGACTAGTATATTCTTCTCCACTCTTCGTCCAACAATAGAGATCGACAAGGCCTCCATAAGGCCTCAGGGTGCCATTCAGATGTCGCCTCAATAACTATCAAGTATGTGCAAATTCCACCTGGGCATTAATGTTTTCCACTAATTCTTGAGATCAAGGACGGCGCCCGCACACATGTCCTCTAAATTTGGATGGTCCTCCTCTAATCGATCGTCCACCGTGGATGAAAAGAAGTGGCTCATCATCAATCAGGTCCCCATGACTTGCTAGAAACTTTTCCAAAAATGATCAGAACCCGATCCCGATCCACTATAGGATACTCGGGTACTCCATGTAACCTGACAATCTCTTCGTATATACAACCCGTTAATTTCTCTAGAGTGAAGGCCATTTTGTAACACTTCAAATTACAACCATAATAATTTTATGACATATTTATATAATTGAAGTCACCTCAATCTTTCTAGAAATTTAATAGTTAAGTGTGAAAAATGATATAACCAGAATTATTAAAGAAGTCAAAAGGCTAATTGTAATTTGTCAATTTGACGTTTTATGGGACATTAAGTTAAAAGGTTATATGTTATTGTAGAATTTGGATGTTGATTTTCAAAATTGAATAAAGAGGAGACAAATAGCAAAGGGAAAATCTTGACAATTACATAAAGACAATAACTTGTCTTGTAGAAAAAATAAATTCACCATTTTTAGGGCTTAGAAGTTTTGGCATCCGGTTTGGGAGAATAACCAATTTTTGGTTTGCTTTTTTTCTCCATTTTCTTGGAACTCTACTTGTTCATGTATAGAAGAGAACTAG
Organism: Tetrastigma voinierianum; assembly: GCA_016808115.1. Taxonomy (NCBI): domain Eukaryota; kingdom Viridiplantae; phylum Streptophyta; class Magnoliopsida; order Vitales; family Vitaceae; genus Tetrastigma; species Tetrastigma voinierianum. The sequence continues at coordinate 128,329 of JAEQBH010009037.1, read as the reverse complement.
AAGAGAAGAAAAGGAAGAAAATAGAAGCTAGGTTCAAGCTTTCAAGATAATTCTTATAGGCTTTTACGTGATTGTGTTTTTGTGGATATACAATAAGAAGTGCAAATTGCCTAATCGTGCAAGTATACGCTTGTCAAGTAATCACGTGTACCTAAGTAAAAATATCAATCCATAGGGAAAACCTTAACCGTAGTATGCTAAGCACTAAAATTATAATACTTCTTTAATATTCAAACTAGCAATCGTGATGGCTAAGTGGAAATAAAAGCAGATTAAATTACTACTAATGTAACTGTGTGCTTCAGACGTAAGAATGATCAAAAGGGTGCAAAGAGGTTAGGGTGTTGGAGTTGTTGGACAGTCCTACTATATAAAGCCGCTATGCTATTATTATCTAGTATACATGTTCTGCTGCGATTTTTATCTATTGTAATTAAAGTCTTTTCAAGGTCATTTAACCTCCCTTTATCACTAGGTTTTTGCTCCTTGGCTCAACCCCAAGCATTAAAGGTGCATGGAATGCAAAGAACTCTCAAGCCTTCTAATTATTGATAATCCTATATTACCAAGTTTATTAGATTAACCCAACTATGTCTAATTCTTCATTCACTTCTCAGACCTTACAAAGAACCACTCATATATTAAGATTGATCATAAATTAATATGTTGATTTCAACCAAGCATGAGTTAATGATAAAACAAATATATATAAGATAATGGAATTGTGAAAGGTTAACACTTTAACATAGTATTCATGTCCAAATCAATACAACACTTCTAAAACCAATAAATAGAACTTTCATGATGTTATGTTCCATTTAGCAAAAGAAAAGCAAGTCTTAATAATAAGTATGATAGGAGGAACACTTCAAAGATCAAGGAATGCCGACACCTGTGATTCTTCAAGTCTCTCTCTAAGATCAGCCTTCAAAGTCTCTCTCAATCTAAATCCAAGTTCCTCAAACCCTAGCACTCAGCATTTTTCAACTTCAAAATTAAATTCTCCATCGCCCTTTATAGCTTCTTCACGAGATAAGGTTTGTTAAGTCTTTCCAGCAATGTTGCGACGTTGGGGCATTGTGACGTTGGGCTGATTTTTGCACCAATCTTCTCCAGGACTCCTACAAGGCTCCATTTCCAGCATTTTTTTAGTATTTTTCCTACAAAAACTCAATAAAACTAAATATTAGAAAAGTAATCAAAATAAGGTCATATATATATGAAACTGATCCCAATCTGGGATGAATCTCGTGGGTTTATAATGAGTGCTTCAGGCACTCATCACACTCTTAGACCCTAGCTTCTTGCTTGTCCCTGCCAAGAAATAGACTCTGACTAGACACACAAGAAAATAACATACTAAACTCAACGATACGAGGGTGATGCACATGTTACCAAAAGGAAGGATCAAAATGAACCAACTCAAATCTCGCTTTGTTTCTAATTTCAAAGGACTTAAGGTTGTTAATTTTCGAAGAATTCAAATAAACATGGTTCGTCGACAAGTGACTCACCTCTTAGGGTTTTCAATGGCCTTTCCAAGAATTAGTGCATTGATGCATGATTCTAGCATATAACTCGGTTCCAGACTCCCAAACTTAATCTGAACTATTTATTTGGGAGAGTCTAACTACGAAATGATAAGAACGCACCATTTTTATTCATACTACCCTACCTACTCATGAACGAATTCCTAGTGCCCGTAAGTTTTAGTTGAGTGCTTCTGTAGTGGGGATTCGTTGGTAACTCCCCACCAGTTGGTTAAAGGCACCAGGCATTCAATTCCCCTTGAACTTCACCCCAAACACTCACCCAAACCTAAGGGCCCTAGGCTACTTCCATCCTCTGTCCCATGTAACGCAAAGGAAGTCAATGGCTCCCTAGCCAAATGCTTAGGGCATTAGGGCTTTGAAAGCCCTCTGATCGTGCCTAGGATTCCAATTGGACGATCTCACTTATTCTATTCACACTTTCTTTTATTTTTCTTTCTTCTTCTTTTTTTTCTTTATGACGGGCCTGGAGCTGGCAACCTCTTTTTTCCCAAAATGTCCCATTACTGGGTGTTTAGAAACGCCATGTCTGCTGAACGTTAGCGAGCCGTCCAACCTAGCACACCTCTTTGGTGATCATATGTAAGGAGTGTGTGTAGACTAACTGAATCGTTTCGAACACCCGCTGCGGTGACTCAATTATGTCATCCCTACTCATCCAAGCAATTGAATTTGAAAGCATCTAACAACCTAAGGATCCTTTCTTGTTACATGCACTATGTGTTTCGAAAATTTGGAGGGGTCAAAAGGATCATCGATTGACAATCACGGCATCACCTGCATACTTCCTAACACGACCCTAAAACATGATATTAAACTGAGACGTCCTAACACACAAACTTAAACGAAAACTGTGAAAGTACGAATATAAACATAAACATATCCTAAACAATGAACATAAACATAAACATATCTAAGCAATGAACATAAACATAAACATGAACATATCCTAAACAACGAAGCAATGATGCCAACCCACCACCCACGCCCCTAAAAAAAAAAAGAACGGACAATGTCCACATTGGCAAGAAAATAAAAGAAGGATGGGAACTTCCCTGTCGATCCCAGGGATCACTGCAGTGGTGGTGGCGGCGGCAAATGGAAGGCAAGTAGTCGGGCGAGCCAGTTACGACGACCGCTAGTTAGAGATCGCGGCTCATGCCTACCTGAGGCATCCACAAACCAGCTCATGGTGACCCGATGCTCTTGGGTCTCATCCCAAAACTCATCAAATCGAGAAGTGAGGTCCTGAACCTGGTCCTCTGGTGTAGGAGAAGGATTGGGGACATCCGGCTAGGCGAGAGATGGTGGAGGGGGTGGATGGGAGGTGGATGGTTGGCCAGCCTCACCTAGGGTCTCCTCACGCATGCCAAACAAAGTTTGGTATGCTGTCAACTCCTTCTCATCCGAAGGTTCATGAGCCGAGTCATAAACCGCCTCGGATCGAGGAACGCCCGGCTTATCCTTCTTAACGACGATGGCCTTAGATGGATCCATCTAGTTCTTCTAAGGCACCCCTACATTCTTCGTGACGCCATAGATGAAAAGGGTGCCCGAGGTCTCATTTTGGTGTCCCATTTATAGAGGATGGCTTCCTCTATGACCTAACCGACATCAAACTAGATGTTCGAATGATGGCGAAATTGATAATGCGCTTCGGCTGCCACTCGCAAACATTCGTTGGAACGAGGCAAAACGTGATAAAACGGTGCCACACCTAGGCATATAGGCCAAGTGTTCTGCCTTGAAGTACCTGGCAAGTGCCCCCCACTGGGTTTAATCTCCACTCGCCCTGCATGTTTGTGAGCATCCTAAGGACTTCCGGGTAGTTAGCTCTCGTGAAGCCGATCATGTGCCCTCAGGTTAACAAAGTTCAAGGTTAATAGCTACTGATGCATTTCGCATTGAAGTCTACAAACACCCTACGGACAAGGACCTTCTTGAGCACATGAGCTTCTAGGTTGGCATATAATTCCCGCACAACCATCGTGGCAGCTGGCCTCGAGGGTTGGTACAATGCACCCCACCCTTCCTAGCTATGGATTTGCGAAAAAAATCGTTGGGATGTTGGAATCCCTTCTCCTTAATGAAGGAGCGATTAGCAGAGATGAGGCCGAACTTCTTAGCTGGCTCTCATTGACAAATTTATCATGATCATAGGCTGAAGAGGGTTCTTCACTGGCCCAGTTACTTTTCGAGCTCATTTTTTCTCTTTTTGCTTGACATTGGACACGGGCTAGGGTCATTGTTGGATGAACTTGAAGGCGAAAGTATGCTTTAGTAGGCTTCCACACCCCTATTAGGATTTCACTCTACCAAAATACCCAAAGGAATCACCCAAAACTCACTCAGGCCAACTAACAAACACTTAGCGGGCACTAAGCGGAATGGTGGTCTTGATGGAAGACGAATAGGGCTAGAACCCCCAACCAACCCTACAGTACCTTCTTGGACATAAAAACCCGTAAACGTAGGACGAGATCGAGACCTGAACTGAGCCAAAAAATCAGCCTGAAAAAAAGGTCTCCAAATGATGGTAGACTTAGGGTTTGCAGAGCTAGGATGTGCCTAGGGCTTTAGAGGCTGCTAGGGATGGCTCGGATGAGCTTTTTGGTGTAGCTGACGGATTCGGGCCGAGTACTCGCAAAAATCGAGAGCACATTGTGTGGTTTTCAAAGTGACGGAGGTGAGATTACATGCAATCTTCATTCATAAAACAAAGGCAACGCGACATCCGTGCCAACGCCGACATTCCGTGAGAATATTATTTCAAATGTCGACATTGCAGAGAGGCTTACTTTTAAACGTCGTGACGTTCCCGAGATGCTGTCTTTTCCACGTCGCGACGTTGAGTCCGAACGTCGCAACGTTCCTGAGAGGTATATTTTCAACGCCGCGACGTTGAGTCCAACGCCGACGCTCGGTAGATGCTTTCTTTCACACGCGACATTGAAATCCGAACGTGTCAGATATTCCCGAGAGGTAGAGCCAACGCCGCGATTGAGTCCAATGTCGCGACGCTCCTAAGACTATCAACCCGAAATTTTTACAAAATTTTCGAAAGTGTAGAAAACTCCCTACATTTAGCTCTACTACCCTAAGCTTGCACAAAGCTTTCCATGCTATCTCTCTTTAGTCGTCAGCAATCTCGGAACCTCGAAACACTGCAACACAAATACATCAAAATTTAAACAAGAAAAATCAAACCTAGCAAACTTAAAACAAGAAAAACTGATGACCAAAATAATTTAAAGGCAAGGGTCATTCCCAAGTGACCGCTTGAGCCACTGGGCTGCTAGCCCTCACTCAAGTCGCTGCCTCCTAACTGCCTGCCAACCACGTAAACTTCTGCCAACAAAATTGCGTGATCCGCAGCATTGCTTATGTTGGCTTCCAAACTCAGGGTGGACTTGTGCCTTGAATTTGACCGCCTAGATAATCTTCTTCACCGCTGCCCATTCACCTTAAATCGACTTCAGACGTATTAGCAACGGCCTAAACCATCTTGACTCCGAGTTTTCCTAGGAACAATTTCTTCAATCTTGGAATTGAATATCGGGCTTCACTTTGTCTCTGCTTTCAGCCCCATTATGCATTGTAGGAGCTTGTCATGCCACGCCTCGTCTTCCTATGTAATCTTTGAACCGCCATATGCATTTTGTCTAAGTTCATCCAGTTCATTCAATTGGAGCATCCTCTTTTTCCTAGCTTCATTTCAAGATTCATGAACAACATCTTAGCTGCCTAAGATGCTTGCGGCTCTAGTTCCATATAGTAGGTGGCATGCCTTACCAGATCGATCTCTAAGACGGTGCACATTCCCAAGGGGGTCTTGAAAGCTGTTCGATAAGCCCATAAACTATAATCAATTTTGTTCGCCCAGTCTTTCCTCATCACATTAACTGTCTTTTCTAAGATTTTCTTGATCTCCCTATTCGACACCTCAGCTTACCCATTGCTTTAGGGGTGGTATGGAAGTGACAACCGATGCTTCACCTCATATTTGGCCAACAGCGATGCAAACAACTTGTTACATAAATTGGAGCCTTCATCATTGATTACTACTTTAAGAGTCCCGTACCTTGAAAAGATGTTACTCCTGATGAAACGCAGTACCACTTTAGCATCACAAGTAATGGTTGGAATGGCTTCCACCCACTTGGACGCGTAATCCACTGCCAAAAGTATATACTTGTGCCCATAGATCGACTAAACTTTTTTAATTCATAAAGTCAATGCCCCGCATCAAAAAGCTCTACTCGAATAATATTCGTCAATGGCATTTCATTGTCATTCAATTTTCCGGGCCCTGATTATCATATCATAGACTTTGCAAAACAAGTGTGCATCTTTGAATATAATGGCTAATAAAAGTCTGACATAAAGATTTTAGCCTTTGTTCTCTGGTCTATCAATGATCTCACACTCTAAAGAGGCAATGCTTCAAGATTCACTACTTACTTTCGGCACACACCTTTCTAATATCTGATCATACACTTCTTAAAGAGGATTGGGACTTCCTAGAAATAGCGCTTTACTTCTGCAAAGAATCTCTTCTTTTGTTGAAATGTGAGGTCAGGTGGAATAATACCGGTAGAAAGATAATTGGTTATGTCGGCAAACCATGGGGATGTTTCATCATGTGACAAAGCTAGTATCAGCTCATCTAGGAACGTGTCATCAATCTGCAAATGATGTTTTTGCACTGTTTCTAGCATTTCTAGTCTTGACAGATGATCGGCTACCATATTTCGGAACCCTTCTTATCTTGAATCTCCACATCAAATTCTTACAATAGGAGCACCCACCGAATAAGTCTAGGTTTCACGTCTTTCTTAGTCATCAAGTATTTGATTGCGGACTGATCTGTGAACACAATAACTTTGTTTCCTATAAGATAAGGTCTGAATTTCAGTTTAAAGGCAACACAACGTACCTAACAATTCTTTCTCCGCTGGTAGAGATACGAATATGAGATCATTTTGTCGCGGACGATATAAGAGATGAGAGGTTGTTAACTATGTGATCTCAATTGCAACGTTTTGTACTGATATATAGTTCACAGAGGTCTTAAACTTAGATATCTATGAATGAAATGACCTCTAAGAACTGCATTATATGATCATTTGGGATCCCCGCAACACTGCATAAGAAAGATATTTAATGTATTCAAACTGATAAATCTTGATGAACATCAAATCAGGTGATTGGTAAACACATCTCTTACTACGGAGGAAATCTGAGGACTGGTCTCACGACTGATCCTCGGATACTTGCCCTGACCGGCCCACACCTGAATTATCATCTTCAAGATTAACACAAATATGGAGGTAATCATCAATAACTAATCACTCAGAAATCATCCACATGAAGACTTCAATGGACTTTGACCATGTCCAAAATATTGCTACGATATATCTCTGGAATGTTCTTGAGTGTTACATAGCCTAAATAGCATTTCGAAAGTTTAAAGTGTCATATGGGCATGAAGGTGGTCTTCTCCTAATCTTTCGGAGCAATTGTGATTTGATTATATCCCGAGTATCCATCCGTAAAGCAAGCATCCATTCCTCTAATGTCGATCTAACATCTTAATCAATAAATGGAAGTGGAAAATGGTCCTTTTTGCCGCTTTGTTCTAGCCTTCCGCAATAATACAAATTCTCCATCCCAGAATCGCGTTTCCGTCGAGAGCGCGAATTTTTCATTTATTATCACCATAGTTCCTCCTTTCTTGGGCACCACCTGAACAAGGGTCACCCATGAACTGTCAAAGATGGGGTATATCATTACCGCATCTAACCATTTAAGTACCTCATTTCGAACTACCTCTTTCATTGAAGGATTTAAGCGTCTCTAGGCATCCACTGTCGGCTTGCTATCTTCCTCCAATAATATCTTATGCATACACATAGATGGCCTGATCCCCTTTATATCATCTAGGGACCATCCAATCGCTTCCTTATGCTCCTTAAGGATATGCAACAATTTCTCCTCCTCCATGTTAAAGAGGGAGGATGAAATGATAACTGCTAGTATAGATTCCTCCCCAAGATAAGCGTATCTCAAATGATTAGGAGTCAAGCCAATAGAGGAGTCAATCTGGCCAATAGCTCCCAAAGATTCAAAGTACTTTCTTCTATTCGGAAATAAAGAATCCATCCATTTTATATACCCCCAACTGCTCATATCTTCACAAGAGGAAGGGTCATCATGAGTCAAGCTAGTCTCCAATGGTTCTGAAGGAACCAATTGGCTAGACACTATAGCCTCTAGCATATCCACTCTAAGCAACCTGGTTTCAGACACGTGGATGTTTATGGCATTGAAAACATTGAATGTCACTTCTCAACTCTCAACCCGAATTACCTGAGACGCTAACACTGCCTTCCGGCTAAGAATGGTCGTTCAAGGATGATTAGTTTTGATTATACTCAGTGCTATTTGAACTCTATTTAAGATAGGTTCTAAGTACTTTTGTGTACTAATCATATTAGTTAATGATTGACACGTATAGGTCCTTGGTACTAATGATTGTATTTAGTATTACCAGGTAGTTTTCGCTGCTCTCTGTAATCCATTCTATCATATCAAGCTAGGCATATCGAAGTTGAGCTGAATTACATCGAGTTCGAATGTTCTATCTTCAATTACATCGAACCAGAAGTGAAGAAACTACATGCGTAAGGGAAGCAGAGTGCTAGGAATCAGTGGATAATTTGTTATAACAAATTGCTAGAATAGCGAAATCTTTTCGCAATAATAGTGAATAAGAAGAATAGCTTGGGCCTCGCAAGAATAGCGAAATTTTCGCTATGAATTGAAATTTCGCTATGTTAGCGAAATTTCGCTACATAAATGTAAATTTTCAATTGTAGCTAAATGTTCTACTTCCTTGCTGTGGTAAGAATCACCCCCGTTTTTGGTTTTTTCCATCTCTACCTCACCGTAATTATACTATTTAAGATAGATTGTGATTAATTTTGTAAGGCCATATGCTTTCATTTTATGAACAATTTGTAACCTAACTTTTCATTGAAGGCGTTTCCATTACGGGCCCCTGTTTTCAGCCCTCATATTCTCTCTTCTCTCTCCTCTTTCTCTCACTTTAGCACCAAACACACACCCTCTTCGAGGATGACAATCAAAGGATGTTTGGCTAAAAGCTCTAAACCTTGAAGATGAGGGTTGCTAGGTTGGTGGGATGAGGTCTGCAGTGATCCTCTCGCTTTTCACGGCAAAAATCGGGTATTTATGTTTCAAACTTTCAAAACCAGTTTAAAAGCTATTCGATGTACTTTCTTCTGCACAATACTTCTGGCAAGTTTCTTTGTGGTCTAAAGTGTATTCTTAATGTTAGATACAATCGACATCCATTAGTTGTCATTTATGAGCCATCGGGGTAGGTTAAATGCGAGATTTCAACTTAAGGAACATTAAATGCTCAGTAAATGCTATGTTTCAAAGAGGAATGGTACTATGGGTTGGTTTTTAAAGTTAAACAAAGATCCGGTTTTGGAAATGACTATAGGTCATTTACCCTAATGCGAGGAAATAACCCGAGGACACCTTTGCAACCATATCATACCAAACTAGTGGCCCAAAACTTCAAGGTCTTATTTTTACATTTTATTTCGACTACCTTCAGCTTAACATAGTGGGACAACATCCACCTGCTTTCTCAGATAACCAAATCCAAACAAAAGCCTCACCATTTTGAATCATTATACAAATCATTTGTAAGACGAAAACTCATCCCAATGTTCGATCCTAGAGCCACTATGCTGTAGTAGTTCTACTACGGCAGAAGGAGGAATTTAGGTATAAATTTTGTTGATTCCTAAGACTTCTATCAGGGTACGAATCGCACTTTTATCTTCTTGCATGTCCAGAATGATGAAATCTGCAAGGAAGATAAATTTGTCCACTTTGACTAACACATCCTCTATGATACCACGCGGATGAGTTAGTGACCGATCTGTTAACTGCAAAGTGACTACGCGCTTCTCCCAATTTAGTTTCTTAAAGTTCGACCACGGCATAATATTAATGCTCGCACCTAGATCACACAGGGCTCTTTCAAAACTGTGTTCCCAATAGCACATGGGATTGTGAAGCTACTCTGGATCTTTCAACTGTGGCAACTTTTTTGCAATGATAGCACTACATTCTTCTCCTCGACAGCGACGCCTCATAGTCTCCAACTTCCTTTTCTTAGACAAAGACGCCCTTCATGAATTTCACATTTCCTAAGATTTGCTCAAGTGGTTCAGCAAATGGGGATGTTGATGTGAAGCTTTTTGAAGATATCCATGAACCTGCCAAACTACTTATCCAATATGTTCTTTCTAGCATCAATGGATACGGATAATAGGCTTCTCATCATACATAGGTTTCTGAGCTTCAACTTTCTTTGGTGTGTCTGAGACTGGTTTCTTTACTAACTTTTCAAAATCTTCAACGACCTCGGCACTACTTTTCTCACTTCCCACAGGGTTTTCATTCTCTTCTTGGGCCTCAACTGACTATTCCAGAGTCTTACCACTTCTAAGGGTTATAGCTTTGCAGTGCTCATTTCCTTCTCTCCTTAGGTTGACCTCTAAAGTACTAGGTAGATTTTTGTGTTGCCTCTCGCTCAATAACTTAATCATTCGCCCATTTAGACCCCCCTCCAATTTCTGAGCTGAGTTGCTTGATTGTTCGGGTTGACGCCCTAGTCTCAATCTCAAACTTATCATGTGACTTCATCATATTCATATGCATATCAGCTAATCTGCTCCATTTTCGATCTAGACTTACTTCTCCTGAGGTGGTTGGAGAGGTTTTGCTTGCTCCATAGGATTACCCGCATTTTGATTTTTCCATGAAAAGGTAGGATAGTTCTTCTACCCCGGATTGTAACTTTGACCATATGGGTTGAAGTTCTGATTTTGAGGGAACTTCGCCATATATTGAGCTTGTTCAACAGTCAAATCTCCCATGGTATTCATCATTAGGCACTAAGAGGTGATATGAGGTCCATGACATTGCTTGCCTGCAAGTGAGCTTTCTTCAACTTTATGCAATAACACTGAGAACCTAGTTGTTTGAGAAGCTTGTATTTGCTTTGAGAGTGCAGACAATTTCTTTAAGCAAATAAGTTTGTGAACATGTCTAAGTCAAACACCCCAGCTGGTTTCTTCGGTGCTACTCTCTCAACTAGCCATTGACAATCATTCAAGGCTATGTTCTCAAGAATTTGATAAGCCTCCACTTCATTCTTCCCCATAATCGCTCTCCAAGAAAAGCATCAATACAGTCCTATGACCACTCAAACTATCAGAGAAATGATGGACTTAATTCATTTGGTGAAACTATGGCGAGGAATTTTCAACGAATCTGAATCTCTCCTACGCTCATAGAATGACTCTCCTCATTGATAAAAAGCCACTGACGCCAATTTAATTTTGTCGCTTGCCGGGTGGAAAATCTAGCCGTAAATTTGTTCAATGTCATCCCATGATGTTATTTCGAATCTGATGGTTCTGAAATGAGCCACGTCAGCTTCCCCTTCAATGAGAATGGGAACAATCTAAGCTGGAACAGCATCACGCCACCCCATTATTTCTAATCAGACACACCTCTAAAAATTTAGATAGCGAAAGCATTCGAATCCTCATGTGCGAGCCCATGGAACTGAATTCCTTGCAGTAACTGGAGAGTGATGGACTTGAGCTCGAAGTTGTTCGCTTGTATTGTTAGTCTCCTAATCACAAGTGGAGTAACCGTGATAATACCATATCTCTGTAATAGGCAACATAGTATCTATGTTTGCCGCATCAGATGTATATACTACCCCTCTAGTCAATCTAACATCAAGCCAGTTTCTATTTTCTTTTCCATCGGTCCCATAGTAGTTGTTCCATTCTCTAGCCGCTTCTTGTCCCTCAATTCTTTCAAAGCCTTCTGATTCAAGATCCAAAGGAATAAGATTTTCAGCACCCAACAAGATAACCTAACGTACGTGCAAGTTCTTCACAAAAAAAAGAAAAAATAAAGTATCAAAAATTAAATCAAAACAAATGTTTGAAGTACCAAAGAAGTACTTAGTATTGATATTAGCATAAACAACACGATTAAATAGAAAATCTTCGGCAATGGCGCCAAAAACTTGATAGGCGTTTACGTGATTGTGTTTTTGTGGATATGCAATAAGAAGTGCAAATTGCCTAATCGTGCAAGTATACGTTTGTCAAGTAATAAAGTGTACCTAAGTACGAATATCGATCCATAGGGAAAACCTTAATCGTAGTATGCTAATCACTAAAATTACAATACTTCTTTAATATTCAAACTAGCAATCGTGATGGCTAAGTTGAAATAAATGCAAATTAAATTACTACTAATGTAACTGTGTGCTTCAGACGTAAGAATGATCAAAAGGATGCAAAGAGGTTAGGTGCTGGGAGTTGTTGATGCCCCACTATGTATCGTTATATCTTATCTCATTATCTAGTATACATGTTCTCCAATGCTCTTATCTATTGTAATTAAAGCCTTTCAAGGTCATTTAACCCCTTATCACTAGGTTCCTTGCCCTTGGCTCAACCCCCAAGCATAAGGTATGAAATGCGCGAACTCTCAAGTTTTCAATTATTATTGGATAATCCTATATTACCAAGTTTATTAGGTTAACCTAACTATATCTAATTTCATTCACTCTCAGACTCATAAAGAACCACTCATATTAAGATTGATAAGAAATTAATATGTTGATTTCAACCAAGCATGAGTTAATGATAAAACAAATATATATAAGATAATGGAATTATGAAATATTAACACTTTAACATAGTATTCATGTCCAAATTACTACCAACACCCTAAACCACAAAATTAAAACCTCATGGTGTTCTATTCCATTACAAAAGAAAAGCAAGTCTTAATAATAAGAATAGAGAAAACTTCAAAGATCGAAGGAATGCCGGTCTCCAGGATTCCTCAAGTCTCTCTCTCTAAGATCGGCCTTCAAGTTCCTTTCCTCTATTCCAAATCCAAGTTCCTCAAACCCTAGCACTGCAAACGTTTTTCCAAACCCCAAAATTGGATTCTCCCCATTCCTTTTATAGCATCTTCATGAGATAAGGTTTGTTGTCTCAAGAACGCCACGACATTGTATACTACACGCTACTGAGTTTCAAGACCAATCTTCCAAGACTCCCCGTGAAGGTTCCATTTCCAGCATTTTTTAGTATTTTTCCTACAAAAACCCAATAAAACTAAATATTATAAAAGTAATCAAAACAAGGTCAAATATATATGAAACCGATCCCAAATCTTAAGAACTAGCCATATACGAGGTTTAGTGGCACCTATCACCTGCTAGGAAAATAAATCCCTAACTCTTTCGCATGTGGGCTTTTTTTTTTTTTGCCATTGAATCAGCTCGAGGTTGGCTGGAGTTTGTTTGGTTTGAGCTGACTTGTCCCCCAGTGAGTGGGCCAAATGCGGCTGATGTCCTGTTGCTCAACGTTTCTTCGCCTTTGGCGAAGATCTTTCAGGTCTTCCTTTTGGTTGTCGTCACAGCGAAGGCAAGCTTCACTTCAGTAAAGGGCTTCCCCTGAGCGAAGGCAACTTATCGTACTATAATGTACTATATTGTACCTATGGGTACCTATCGTACCATGTCTATATTATTCATGTTTACTAGTTTATGCAGGCAAACATTTATAAGAAAAGCATCTGAATAATGAACAATATGAAAACAAATGTAATCAGTTCGGATGCTAAGGCATATCTTAGTTCTGTATTGTAGTGTATCTACGGGTACCTTTTGTTATGAAATTTATGTTATGTACTCCTATGGGAGAGATGAATAATATGACACGTGAAATATTTATATATGCATGTATACTGGAATTGAAGATCATCAGAAGTGGTCATATATGTTATTCTATTTTCCCACTCAAGCTAGAAGCTTAGCACGTGTTTTATCCATATAGATTTTAATAGCTTTCCATAGAGACATCCTGATTCGCCAAGGCTAACACAACATTAGAGTCCTCCTATGTAGGTCCTTGATTTTGCTTTGATTTTGTAATAGAAATATAAATGTAACATTTTGTTATAGTGAAACTTGTATGAATACAAGTAGTTATAGAATCAAGCATATATGTACAAGACATTTTAAACACTACTATGGTGGCAGTTTTACAAGGTTATGATTTGTAGTGAAGAATTTCCATAATTCTGACTTTTTGAAACAAGTTTATGTCACTTATGAATCTATGTTTGAAATGGTCTCAAATAATGTCAGAAAATCAGGTTAACAGTCTATGCTCTATACGGGGTCCCCTCACTTGTTATAGTCAAGGGGAGGGGGGGTTACAGTTAGAGGATATCATCTATGAATACCACTACAAACTGGTCCAAATAAGGGTGGAATACCCTATTCATCAAGTCCATGAATGCGGCCGGTGCATTAGTTAACCCAAATGGCATTACTAAAACTCAACAACCCTATAAAGTTCTAGTTGCTTCGACAGCATCTTTACCCGTATTGATAACATCCCGATCTTAGTCTATTTTTAAAAGACACTTGCTCCTTCTTAACCGATCGAAAAAGATCTTATATTCTCTATTGCAACGATATTTATTTTCACTAAGCACTCATTTATTTGGCCGATAATCAATGTACAAGATGTGACGCCCAAACTCCGGGGGTCCGTTTGACTACCCGTCAACCCGCTGAATCCAAGTGGAGGTCAAAGCCACCACGCCACTTTAGAAAAATCTGCAGTCTCCTTGTACTCCGGAGCTCTACCCAAATACGCTTGCATAAACCGATTTACTCCGTCCCAACAAATTCAATATAATCCCAAGGATAACAACATGGGATAAACGCCTCAAGCCTATAAAACAATTTCCATCAACCATCAACCATGTCCCATAGTTCTAAAGAGTTAGTAAATGGCTCTTATACAACATATATCAAAATAGAGAATTCTAATACATATGGAAAACCATCAAAGCCACACCCGGCTTTCTTCAAAACTCCACCCTAGGATGAGCATCCCTCAAGACGCTCCCTGCATCTGTAAACAAAGGGGATCCCACGAGGTGAGCTGTGCTCGCAGGAGAATCGCCCTGCTGGCCACTCACCACCCAAGTGCAAGCGGTAAATGTTCCAATTTAAACACACATTCTAAGCAAATGCATGATCCTACTTGAATGTCTATGACTAACTCAGATCCCGAATCCTTCAATTTACTCTCACACTCGCCTAAGCCTTGTATGAGAATTATTATTTAATTAAATACAACCTCCATGAATATATATCAATCACATCTGACGATTGGATATATATTATTTGTCAGGACTACTCCGATGCCAAATATCAACTCCGCTCCACGGTTGATATATTATTTAGTTTGGACTACTTCTCCGATGAATATATATCAACCGGGCCGCCTCCGACTGATATATTATTTCAGAAGCCTGACTACCTCCGATAATTAACCTTTAGACTACCTTCCAACCATTTCTTTCTCTAGACTCATCTCATGCACTAACTCCTATATTCCTGTGGATGTTCCTGCCATGCATGGAATGCATGTATGCCAAGCCTCCATCACGCCTAATCATATGCAAACATATCAACATGAATATATTCAGATAATATCCAATCACACAATCATATCATGTAATTAATCACTTAAGCATCAAAATTAGCCTACTCGAGCTATCGATCATACACGAGTAATTTCAATTTCAATCACTCAACATTTATTTTCACAAAAGTATATACTTTGAGAATACTTATTCCCGGGAATATTGAAACCATTGTTTGTAATATTCCCAAAATCACAAAACATCGGTTCACTTTGGGTGAACTCCGTTAACTACGGCCATTCTCGGCCCAATGCATACAAGCAAACATTTAATGCAATAAGATAACACTAATCACGCCCCAAACAGCCTTTCACTGATTTGAGCAACACGGCTGTCACATTTTTCTTCAAAATTCATAGTCTGGCCTCATGTTTTGGGACCGACTATACGTCTGCTCCTCATCTTTTTCAAATCAATACATGATTTAAATCATAAATTTTTAGAATTAAAACACCCAACAGCCCGTAACAGCCACTTTTTCAACATTGGGTTTCAATAAATTCAAATCAATTCGATCCCAAGCTTTGGGACCGATCAAACGGCCCCTCACGGCCTCAAACCAACCGAAACATGGAAAAACCCTTAAAAATGGGAATAAAACGCAAGTAGGGAGAAAATCTCACTCGGAGTTTGAAGAAACTCCCGATCCCGAGTCCACGCTGCAGCCTGTCCCGCCGCAGAACATTTCTCCTTCTGGTTCCGAAGACCGCGACGGCCGATCTCCCCAAAATTTAGAGAGAATGAGGTCCTTCTCTTCTCTAAAAATCAAAACTCCATTTACTCCTCCCCAACTGCTGCCCGTGTTTTGCTAAGCTACTGCATCTTTTAAATTGAAGAAGAAGCACTATTAAGGTTTTTTGTCTTTTTATGACTTAAACAAACTCAAAAATGACCATTTCATCATTCTTTTCGCATTTGATATCTCGCACTATCTCTACGCCCATTTTCATCATTTCTACTCATACCACTTATGGCACATGAAAGACATGTTATACGTGACTTTCGCCGATCGAACCGCTTATCAAGCATCTAAACGCGACATGTCAAAACGTGTCGATCCAACTGTCTCGAAAATTATGAAATTTTACGTGCTAACTAGATTTCATGAGACGATTCTAAATCTGCATAATCCGCTTATATCATCCGAGATCTAGAGAATTAATTACGATTTTTTTAACCGTAATTACAATGTTGTAATCGAAATTACGATTTTGCCCTTATTTCAGAATTTGAAATTTCTCGGGTCTTACATTCTCCCCTCCTTAAAAGGAATTTCGTCCCGAAATTCGAAACAATCTTTATCAAACACATGCATATGCAACATGCACTCTATCATGCATGTAAACTAGTCCTTTAAATCTTAAACGACTAAACCACGTACCTTCATCCCTAAACAAGAAGAGGTAGATTGCCCGCATCGTGTCCTCGCGCTCCCACGTTGACTCCTCCACTCCACAGTGCCGCCATAGCACTCTCACTAGCCTCACGGTCTTGCGTCGCAAAACCTGATAATGGCTATCAACAATGTACACTGGTCCTCAAGGTCCCATCCGTGTCAACTCCATCCGCCCCAAATCCACCACATGAGCCGGATCCGGGAGCATATTCCCTGAGCATGGAGACGTGAGGCACCTCGCCGACACTTAACATGCTAGCGGTAACGCTAACTCGGTACGCACCATGCCCATCCTCTCGAGTATCTCGAAGGTCCAATAAACCCCTACGATAGCTTCCCACGTCATTTAACCTGACCACTCCTCTCGTAGGATTCACCTTCAAGGAAACGTGATCACCAACCTCGAAATCTAAGGGTCGACGCCGCACATTAGCATAGCTCTTCTGTCGGCTCTGAGCCGTGAGAAGACGCTGTCGTATCAAGTTCACCTTCTCGGAGGTGTCTCTAATCAAAGCAGGACCCGTGATGGATCTCTCCCACCTCGGTCCATCCTAATCTGCGACCAATGCCTCCCGTACAATGCCTCACGGTAACATCCAGATAACCGCCCTCGATAACCGTTGTCAGAGGCGACTCCACTAAGGCAATTAATCCTCTACCCTATGATCCAGACATATGTTCGCAACATGCCCTCTAACACCCGTATGTAATCCACACACGTAACCCTACACAACCCTTGCTTGGTGTGTAACCGCTAGCCTCACCAAGGTCACAATCACTGACAATCCAATGGACTGTCAACTCAATCCATGCCATGCATGACATCCATATACCAAGCCCTTGCCGGCTTAACAACACCCAATGTAATCACCAAAGGGGTATCCAAATCTCGAGTCACCCCCGACTTCTATCACTCAACTCTAAGTCTGCGTGATAACCATGTCCGTGTGTTTTCATCTCGATTACATAACTCTTCGGCTTACACTTCGAGCCTCTTACTTTTCCCGATTCAACTATGAGTCTTCATTGGACGTGGTCCTAAAGACAAACTCAACCCACACTTACCAAGAGTGGTGAATGACCATACCGTGCACCCACACCCGACTCGACGTGATGTTACCGTGCACACGAACACAACAATGTCATACTATGACACCCACTCCCGGTTCCACCGTGAGCGTAATCCGCAGATCTCACTTCATAATCCTGACTCCATCAGTCAACTCTCACCCTACATCCTAGGAAGAACATCTATACATGGCTTGTCTAGTACCTTAACCTCTAAGCCCAACCAATATCATACGTATGACAACCTCGGCTAAGGTCCACTACTCACAACCCGATGGTCAGTCAACTCATCCATGTCAGTTCTATTAAATCAACAACCACAGTCTACCACCCTAAGGTCCACCACGCTTCCACCGCCAAGAATTCGACCGTCCCCTCGATTTCGACTCCACACTCCGCCCCTCCGTCTATCTCAGGTTGCCGAAGTGCTTGTATAGCACTCGTGAATCAAATCAGTTCCTCCTCGAATTCGCATTCAGTGGAGGAATGAATCAGGAGTATTTCATGTTCGATGGCTAATCGACCGGATCGTCTCCAATCGCCTGGGATCCCTATCTCCGGGGAACTCCATCACTATGCTCAACTCGCCTTAGTCCTGAAACTATTGTGAAGCATAAGTCTTCTTCTTCTTCCCCGAACTAGGAGAAAGCTAATCCTCCCTCTTGCTACCAACACCCGTATCCCGAGTGTTCCAAGTATCCTTAATCTCTCTCTCTATGGTCAGGGTCGTCCCAGCCATGGAGTTCATATCCCGTAGGCGAAATCCTACAATCCTGCCCCGAATGGACAACTTCATCCCATTCTCGAATCTCTTGTAATACCCAGCCAATCCCAAGAAACTAATGAGTCTCAAGATTGACATTCTGGCCTCTCCCAACGATCACCGCTCAACCTTCTAGGTCGACCGACACTCCTGTGCCGACACCACGGTCCCAAAATCCACCTAGTAAGCCAAAACTCGTGACTACTCTAACTTAGCGATAACCCATGGTCTCTTTAACAAACAGAAACAATCCTCGCGATACCTATGCTCCCACTGACCGGGAGCATCAAAATGTCATCCACTACTCACAAACCGGATCTAAATAGGGTCGAATATCCTATGCATGAGATCCATGAATGTCGGGCCAAGACTGCTAACCGGGCTGGGCATCATCAGAACTCATAATGCCCATAATCGCCCTAAACGCCGCCTTAGGGATATCCGTGACTTAACCTCACCGATAGAGGCACCCGCAAGGGTCTATCTTAGAGTAGACTCAGACTCCTCTTAACTGACAACAAATCATCAATCCCTGCAATGGGTACCGATTCTCGACCTTAACCCTGTTCAATCGCCTATAGTCAATGCACAAATGTAAGGGTCTACTCTTCTTCTTCGCAAATAGAACCGAGCGCCCATGGTGAAGTGCTCTAGCTTGATAAACCCTCAGTCCAATAAATTTTAACCGGACTGGTAGCTCCTCGCAACTCAACCGGTTCCATCCTACGAGTCATAGAGATGGGTGAAATAATCTCGGTGTAACTCAGCCACCCCAAGTCTACATCCCTATGTGAGGTAGTAGTCCGTAGCCCATCCGAAAAACATCCACATATTCGCACACTACTCGAGGTGATCCAAGTCCGGTTCTTCCGCCCCCAGTGGTAAGGCTCGTGAGCCAACCCGCTTAATCGGTCCCGTCACTTGACTCAGATATGTTCTAGGCAAATGTCATGATTGTCCCCCTGAAATACCACACGAGTACCGTCCTGTGTGTAGGCGGTAACCCTCCTACGCTCACAATCGATAACGATCCTGTAACCTATCAGCCAATCCATCCTCAGGATGACATCGAACTCTGACATGTCCAAATTCCTCAGGTCCATTGTGAGTAGCGTCCCCGAGATCTCTAACTCGCAACCTCGACATATTATCCCTATTCTCGCCCTAATCCCTAGGGGAGAATTCACACACAAAGGCTCCTCTAAGGTCTCAAGAGGTCCTTGCCCATTTCCACCATATTTGGGCCTCACTCTAGCTAGAACGCAGCTAGTCTAATCCGGGTCGCGTCAGAGGTAATCTCCATAGCCTCTAACACTTTCTCGATCTACATGAACCAATGGTCTACCACCATCGAATCTCTTCCCCCTGTGAATGTCGGAGGATGATGCGTCCTAAACCTCTGGGGTTTACTAAGATCTTCCTATCTACTCAAGACACCCGCCGTGCAGAAGATTCTCTCGTAATACAACAAATTTCAGAAAGCCCGCTGATCAAACATTGATTGTGCCTGACCAGTTAATTCGTGGAGCCCCCACGCCCTCGTACCGAATAGCCATCTTCGCATTTCCAATGGCAAATGTAAACTTTTTATCTTTCACTTCGCCTAACTAGTAATGCAGATAGCCGATTACTAATAGATTCTGACAACCATGAACTAACCCGTTCATTTCCTAAGTGGTGCCAAATTTCCAACCACTCAATTCATTTCATGATCCAAATCCCTAAGGTCATCGATCTTAACCTTAGCATTCACCATTTTTCCTATACGCATCACACTATGCATATAACTTCCTACGCAACTACCGCGCAAATCATGATTTCCAACGGTAGTTAAATCCAATACAAAGATTCTTAGGCATAAACTATTGCTCGAGACACTAATCATACACATAGCTCAAGCAGATATAATGAATTTTGTATTTAAATATTGTTTTCAACAAAATTTATTTTCAAAAATTTTATTTTTGAAAATTTTATTTTTCAAAATTTAATAAATTTATTTGATTTTATTTATTTTTAAATATTTTTAAAAAATATTTTTTTCCATTTTCCATAATACATCAAATAAATTCTAAAATTTATTTTCTTCACTTTCATCCAATAAATTTATTAAAATTTATTTTCCTTCATTTTTATTCCTTTCTTGTTCCTATTTACACATCAGAAACTTCATAAAAAAATTTTCCAACACCTCATGTCTTTCCTATGTGCTAATCATTAAGCACACAACATTTCACAACACGCATACAACATGGCATACACACCATCATACAATATTTCATCACTCACACAATAATTCACCAAATCCCACAAAACACATTAACACACGTGCACGTAGTGTCCTAGTGTTAACCCGTGATTTTCCTAGGTAATCTCATACCTAAACTCAACATCAAACCACACCTAGTGGTGATGCTCTTCCTCAACCATGGCCTAAGCCCAAATTTTCTATCCATAGGTTTCCATATACCTATACTCCACATCAAACCACTTAGTAGTAATGGATACCCAAACCCGAAGCCCCAGGTATTCTGTGATACCTAAGCCTGATACTGCCGTGACGCCCAAACTCGGGGTCCGCTTGACTACCCGTCAACTCAGCGTGAATCCAAGTGAGGTCGCGTTACCTCGACGCCTCACTTTATAGTAACCCGTATCTCCCTTTGTACTAGGAGTTTACCAAATACAATGCTTGTATAAACCTCGCGCATTTACCTGTCTCAACAATTCACGATAATCCCAAGGATAACAACATGGAGAAAAACGGTCTCGGGGCCCATAAAACAATTTCCATCAACCATATCAACCATGTCCCATAGTTCTAAGAGTTAGTAAATGGCTCTTATACAACATATATCAAAATAGAGAATTCTAATACATATGGAAAACCATCAAAGCCACACCCGGCTTCAAAACTCTCCTGGCCTCAGATGAGCCGTCCCTCGCACGCTCCCTGTACCTGTAAAATAAAGGGGGGATCCCACGACGGGGTGAGCTAAAGCTCAATAGGAGAATCGCCCTAAGTGGGCTACTCACCACCTAAGTGCAATGCAATGTTCCAATTTAAACACACATTCAAGCAAATGCATGATCCTACTTGAATGTCTACATGACCAAATCCAGATTCCGAGTCTCACTCGACTTCACACCGCCTAAGCCTTGTATGAGAATTATTATTTAATTACAAGGCAACCTCTGGCGAATATATATCAATTGGGCCATCTGACGATTGATATATATTATTTGTTTGTAAGATTCATCTGATGCATAAATATCAACTGGGCCGCCCGATTTCCGCTTGATATATTATTTAGTCTGACTACCTTCTCCTCGATGAATATATATCAACTGGCCGCCCGACGGGTTGATATATTATTTAGTTTGGACTACCCTCCGATATCAACTAGACTACCCTCCGAACCATTTTCTAGACTCATCTCATGCACTAACTCCTATATTCCTAGGGATGTTCCAGGCGTATGGAATGCATGTATGCCGCTCCATCACAGCTTCAATCATATGCAAACATATCAACATGAATATATTCAAGATACATCCAATCACACAATCATATCATGTAATTAATCAATTTCAAGTATCAAAATTAATTTCACTGGAAGCTAATGATCATACACTTAGTAATTTAATTTGTAAATCACTCGACCAACACGTATTTTCACAAAAGTATATACTTGAGAACATTATTCGGAATATTGAAACCTCGCTTATCATTCCTAAAATCACAAAACACCTGGGCTCACTTAATGAACCCGCAATCCACGGCCATTCCCGGCCCAATGCATACCAAGCAAACATTTAATGCACAAAGATAACACTAATCACGCCCAAATGAAATTTAACATCGGAGCAACACTACGCTCCATTTTTCTTTCAGCCCCATAGTTCGGCCTCATGTTTTGGGACCGATCATACGGCCCGCTCCCGGCCTTTTTCATATCAATACATGATTTAAAGCATAAATTTTTAGAATTATAACACCCAACAGCCCGTAATGTCTACCTTTTCAACATCGGGTTTCACAAATTCAAATCAATTCGATCCCAAGCTAGACCGATCAAACGTCTCCTCACTCGCCTAAACCAACCGAAACATGGAAAAACCCTTAAAATGGAATAAAACGCAAAGTAGGAGAAAATCCCCACCAAGGAGTTTGAAGAAACTCCCGATCCCGAGTCCACGCCAGAAATCGTCCCGCCGAACATTTCCTTCGGGCCTCGAAGACCATTGACGGCCGGATTCTAAAATTTAGAGAGAAGGAGGTCCTTCTCTTAAAAATCAAAACCCATTTCGCCTCTCCCCAACCTGCTGCCCGTGTTTTGCTAAGCCACGTGATCTTTAAATTGAAGAAGAAGCACTATTAAGGTTTTTTGTCTTTTTATGACTTAAACAAACTCAAAAATGACCATTTCATCATTCTTTTCTCAGATTTGTTATTCGGCACTATCTCGGCCGTCCATTTTCATCATTTCTCTACTCATACCACTTATGGCACATGAGTATTACGTTATATGTGATTCTCGTCGCATCGAAACGCTTTACCCAAGACCAAACTCATGCCTCGAAAAACGCGGTCGACTCCAACTGTCTCGGAAAATTATGAAATTTTACGTGCTAACTAGATTTCGCGAGACGATTCCAACGGTACAATCCGTTTCATCATCCGAGATCTAGAGAATTAATTACGGATTTTTAACCGTAATTACAATGTTGTAATCGAAATTACGATTTTGCCCTTATTTCAGAATTTGAAATTTCTCGGGTCTTACACAAGAACATGAACAACATTTGAAGATAGTGTTGTAGATCCTGAGAGAAAAACATTTGTTTGCAAAATTAAGTGTGATTTTTAGCTTAAGCAAGTGTCATTCCTAGGCCATATTGTGTCTGTAGAGGGTGTTAGAGTTGACACTGTGAAGATTAAAGCAATTATGAGTTGGAAACCGCCTTGAAATGTAACAAAGGTGAGAAGTTTCTTGGGTTTAGCTGGGTATTACCGATGGTTCATAAAGGGATTCTTCGTCATAGCCTCTACACTTACTAAGTTACTCCAGAAATGGGTGGAGTTTGAACAGATGATAAACGCCACCAAGTTTTGACATAAATAGGTAATACTAGTCAAGCACCGTTGACTAACCTAATTCCGAGTAGAGAATATGTCATGTATAGTGATGCTTCAAGGATTGGTTTGGGATGTGTGTTGATGCAAGATGGAAAAGTGGTGGCATATGCCTCAAGACCGTTGAAACCGCATGAGCAGAATTATCCCACACATGATCCGAGTCGAAGCTGCAGATTCGCTTGAAAATGGCGTACATTATTTATATGGTGAAAATGTATAATATTTACAAATCATAAGAGTCTTAAGTATCTGTTAACTCGTAAGGAATTGAACTTGAGGCAACGTCTATGGCTAAAGTTGTTCAAAGACTATGACTGCATACTTTATTACCACCTAGGAAAAGCTAATGTGGTGGCGTATACTTGGCAGAAAAACAATTTTTGTTTCGTCTCGAAACATCAGATATGGAAATTTACATTTGATGGAGCCTTGTTAGCTCAATTAAAAGCTATGCCATATTTGAAGCAGATGATGATAGATGGTCAGAAAAATGATGTCAAGTTACAACAAATGGTACAATTAGTCGGAAATGGAGACAAAACTTATTATTCTATAAAAAGAGATGGAGGTTTATATTACAAGAACATATTATGTGTACCAAAGGTCCAGGAAATGAAAAAGAAATTGATGTATGAAAGCCACAATACCGTATTCACTATGCTTGAAATGGTCCTACACGCCGTGGAAAATCAAAGTTAACATGTCTCATCTTCAGGTGGCGCCCCTCACCCGCCGAGTCGCGGAAGGGGCGTTACACATCCGAAAGATAAATTAAAGTGTGTCGACTAGTGTCATCCACCATCACCCACATCGCATCATGCCCTCGATGTCTATGACAAGGCCAAAAATCCATCATGATATGCTCCCACTTCCACTCCACTACTCCAAGGGTCAAGTAACTTCGCTGGCCTCTAGTGCCTGAAACCCTACTGCCTGGCCACATATTAACAAACTGACAACAAACCTCATCAGCTCTTCCACTCACAATGGATCGAAGATCATGGTACATTTTCGTGCCACGTGGATGCACAACAAAACGAGCGCAATGGAACTCCTCGAGGATCTCCTCTCTCAGATCTTCCAACTAGGGAAGCACAACTTTTCCCCTATACCGAAGACTACCATCCGTGTGAATGGCCAACCTTTCACCTGTATCCGACCATACCCTTGGCCCTCGGTTAGACAATATTCTATGTCTTATCCTCAACCTCATCACTCTACTCGCAGTGGAATGAGCTACTAAACTTTCCAAAGTACTCGGCTGACTGTGAGTGCATCGAATCAGTCCCACAACCTTGAGCATTTACCACTCTCGGGAAGCCACACTAGCCAACTCTCCCTGTGACTTCCAGTTGAGTGCATCAGCCACCACATTTTCCTTACCGGGATGGTAATGCAAAGTGAAGACATAGTCCTCCAGATACTCCATCCACCTGCATTGCCTCATGTTAAGGTCCAATCAGGTAAAATGTACTGCACTTGTAGTCCGAAACACCTCGAATCAAGCCATCAGATAGTTAAGTGGGCGCCAAACCTTCAAGGCAAAGACAATGGCTGCCAACTCCATGTCATGTGTGGGGTAACTTTGCTTGTGATTCTTTAACTGCCAAGAACCATAAGCCACGCCCCTCCCGGACTGCATCAAAACACATCCAAGTCTGTCCTTAGAGGCATCACAATACACTATGTACTCTGGTCTCCTTCGGAACTATCGTAATAGGGACGGCGGTTCCTCTTCGATCTGGCAGAATGTCTTCTCACACGGCAATATTCCACTCAAACTGACTCTTCCGGTCAATTTTGGCCATAGGTCTAATCGAGAAGTCCTCAATGAACTTCAGAATACCTTGTCAATCCCAAGAAACGATGTATCTCAAATACTGACTTCGGTCTCTCCTAACTCATAACTACTGTTGACTATTAAATGTGTATAGAGATCAAATTTCTGCTACTGTTACTAAAGGACTACAACCTAATCCCCAATAAAGGCACCAAAAACTTGTTTAGACCAACTATAACTTGTATGCTCATAATAAAAATAGCTTTGTCAATGATTTTATTAAAATTTAGATCGTCATAATATCGCAAGTGCAATGTGCCTCGTACAAGTAATAAAAGTGGACCTATAAGTTCGGATATTGTTCCCACAGAGATTGAAAAGAATTTAAAGTTCAACTACCCCAACTACTCAAGTTCCACAATATTTGAACTTCCATTTCATAAAATTTTCAGTAACCTAACTAAGAACTTCACTATCTGAATTTCTACATCTATAATAAAAGGAAAATTTAAAAAATCCTGCACTCCAACTAGACTCGAACCATATTATTGTCGGAAATAGACACTGAGATTTCACTGCTGTGAAATTATCAATTCTCGCAAATATATCTAATTCTTTCAATCATGAATTGGAATCTTAAATTGTCAAAGAGGCAAGGTAGTATAATTTGGATTTCTTCCCTTAACTATACATTTCACTTATTGTAGTCATGTTCATTTAAACACGTGTCTAACCAATTACTTGTAATCGATTTTCTTATAAGATCTGCGTATCTTTTCCAATACTTCATACTCATTTCTTATGACTGCAGATTTCTTACTTCCCAAGACAGGGCCATTGCCAGATTTCTACAAGATGAATGATAACCCGCCCTTGAGATCGTAAAGAGCTTTCTCTTTCCTTGATTGGGACGGCCAACACAGATCAAGATCATTCTCCGCATCATGAGAGATTCTAATTGATTAAATTGATAGATCACTAAATTAATTCTCAAACCATGAGTAAATTTATGATTTATCTAAGTAATCTTTCAGAGCTCATTAGTTCTTCAATATTAGTCTAGCATACCCCAAGTAACTGCATCCATGCTCTCAGGAATCTCCAACTCTATGTCACTCAAAGGGCCTCGAAATCGACCGTGCAATTATCCTTTATGGGTATAAGTTCCTAATGTTAAACAATTCTACTTCAATTCTTTTCAATTGTGCAGAAAGACCATAACTAACATCAAATCTTTCAGGAAGTTGTATTTAAAACTAAATCACAAAGAACACCGAATATCGATTAGGAAATTTGTAATGCAATCAGAATTAATCAAAGAAATGAATCTCCAGCCTTATCTAGACTTCATTAAATTCAAGCAAACAAGAATTGAATTGATCTTTAACGATTGGTCAATCAACTTCAACACCATCGTTTCAAGTCCAGTATAAATTGAAATTCTACACTAAATCTAATCTACGAAGAAAAGAAAAATAAAATAAAAGAAAAGAAAAAAATATAATACAAAAGAGTCCTCAGCTCCCCAGATACTCTAGTTTTTCCGTCGACTGATTGCCTCACTTTCCTCGAATTGTTTCTATCTATAGAGCCCCAGAAGTTTGGGCCCTAAATTCGAGGCTACATTATGGATCCCCAAATATTCGCCCGATTACTTTCTATCGCAACTTGAAAGTGTCAGTTGACAAAATTTTAATTTTTATCGAGATGTCTCTCGTTGAAAGATGCAATAGTTTATCGCGAACTGCTCTTTGTGCATCCTTCTTGGATTCAGTCACGACAAAGTTTCCTTGGTCACGACAATATTTTTTTCTTCAGCATATTTATTCTGTCTCGATATAATTTCCTATGTCGCGAAAGATCTTTCTTTGGCTCTTTAACAATTTTCCCTGCAAGGTTTATCGTTCTATCCATTCTATGTCACAACAATCTTATGTGTGTTTACTGAAATAGTTATGTTGCGACATCGACAATTGTGTCACGACATTGTTTCTGTGCAACTTCTTCAAATTTATGTTGCGACCCAATTTTTATGTCGCGACAGCATTTTTGTTTGTTCTTATTACAAAAATGTTTCTTGTATTGTCAGCATTTCTGTCGCGACCAGGAAAGTTTGTCGCGACAGAGTGTTGTCGCCACTTAACTTGATTTCTTATTGTAGCTTTATTTTAATGTTGCGACATAGTCTCTTGGTGTTGTAGATGTTTTTTGTCGCGACCAAGTTTATATGTCGCGACAAGGCCTCTCTTCCTTGTGTTGGAATCTGTCGACATAGGTGCAACTGTCGACCTTGTTTATCAATGTTCAGCTTTGTCTTGTGTCGCGACCTTAAGATCCTTATCGCGACATAGAAACATCTCTTCAGCTTGAAGTATGTCGCAACATTGGATTCTTTTATAGCGACAAGGTCAGTTCACTAAGCAAGCCTCACCTGTCGCGACCTTGTTTATCTGTCGCGACCAACGCATCTTCTTCCTTCAGCGTCGCGACATAAATCACCTTGTCACGATATAAGTCTTTCTCTGAAGCTCTTCTTCTATCTCAACCAGTTTTTTCATGTTGCAATAATTTGTGTCGTGACAGAAGATTCCTTGTCGAGACAAAATTTCTGCTTTCTGCCTGTTTCATGTGTTATGACAAGAGCTTCTTTATCGCGACAAATTCTTCCTGGTATTGACATCCTACTCAAAAACCTTGTTGCAACATAAACTTTCATTCCCATTCCATCGTCAACCATGGCCGTCACACACACCGCCTTTTGGTCGATGAGCTCCTTTGCTATTAGCTTGAGATCGCAACACACAAAACTCCGTCAGCAACATAGACTTTCGCGAATTGCTCTTTCTTCTTCTGGCCGAATTTTCTCCTTTTTTGAATTAAAACCTGCAAAACACAAAGTTGGTGAATATTCCATAATTCGTATTAAACAAATTAATATATTAAAAAATATAAAAATAGAAAATGGATTAAAAATAGATGAGTTTAAGACTCATCAACTCCGCTCAACCTTCAAGGTCCACTGATACCCAAAGTCAGATCACATCTCAAGAATTTCACCTCAATAAGAAAAATTTACACTTCATCGAATTCGCATATAACTAATACCCGCGACCTCATGCTCCTCCTCAAACTTGGAGTAGATCAAGATGTCATCAACGAAGACCACAACGAATCGATCTAGGTAGGGTTGGAACACCCTATGCATGAGATCCATGAATGTCGCTAGAGCATTTGTCAATCCAAATGGCATCACTATGAACTCAAAATGCCCACATCGTGTCCTAAACGACGACTTATGGATATCTGCCTCCCTAACCCTCAATTGATGGTAACCGGTGCGAAGATCTATCTTGGAATAAACCCGCGCCCCTCTCAACTGATCAAATAAATCATCAATCCTCGGAAAAGGGTACCTATTCTTGATAGTAACCCTATTCAATCCGTCAGAGTCTATGCATACCTAAGGGTCTTATCCTTCTTCTGGCAACAAAGACGTGAGCGCCCCCAAGGTGAAGTGTTTGGTCTGAACAAAACCACATTGTCCAACAATTCTGTAATTGACTTTATTCCCGCAACTCGCATGCGCCCATTCTATGGAGTCATAGAAATATGAGATGTACCAGGGTGCAACTCAATAGTGAAGTCTACATCCCTATGTGGAGGTAATCTCGATAGTTCATCTGGAAAAACGTCCTCATACTCATGAATCGCGCGAGGTACACCCAACTCCTGTCTTGCCTCGTCATCCAGGGTAAGGCTTGCTAGCTAACCCATCAACTGCCCATGCCATCTAGAGTCGTACACAGCTTGGGGTAAAGCATCATGCTTATCCCCCTGAAAACATAACACAAACATCATCCGGTGTGTAGGCAGTAACCCTCCTACAATCACAATCAAGGACGACTCGGTGTGCTGTCAACCAGTCCATCCCAAGCATGACATCAAACTCCAACATGTCCGTGACCTAAGGTCCACAGTGAGTAGAATCCCTGAGATCTCTAGCTCACAACCCCGACGACATATATGATCAACGTTCACCCTAGTTCCTAGGGGATAACTCACATGTAATGTCTCTTCCAAGGTTTCAACCTCAAAGCCTAAATCTTTCACACATGATACAACAATGAAAGAATGAGATGCACCATAATCAAACAATACTCTTGTCCATAAGCGAGAGAGTAGAAATGTACCTTAAATAACCGACTGACCAAGAGTTTCCTGGCCTGAAGTGTAATGGCGCACATGCCCCAGTCCATGAAGTCTCTGGGCCAGAGCCCCGTCTCGACTCGACTCCATGCCCCGCCCATCTAGCCTGATTGTGAAGTAATAGGGGCCCGTGCAGCACCCTGAGACTAGCGTTGGTTCCCCTGGCGGGGTAAGGAAGAATAAACTGAGTATGTAAGCGTCCCACTGATGACTGGGACTAGGGTGTTCCATAACTCTGGGATCCTTGCCTCTAAGGGCAATCCCGTTTCATGTGTCCAAGCTGGTGGCAATAGTAACAAGTCCTCTACCTTGGCTGGCTAGGAGCCCTGAAGTGTCTCCCATCTTGGAATGATTGACCTTAGCCTTGGCTCTGATAGTCACGGCCCTGTCCCTAAAACCCTCGCGGAGTAAAAGTCTTCTGCTTCTTCCCTAAGCTAGAAGAAGAAAGTTGACTCTCCCCCCTCTTATCCTTAACACCCGCATCCCGGATGCTTCGTACGTCATCCACCTCCCTCTCAATGGTCATAGTTGTCTTGATGATCAAGTCCATGTCTTGTAGGAGAAGTCCCACAATTTTACCCTGGATGAACAATTTTAGACCATCCTCAAACTTCCTCACTTTGGCCATGTCTATGGCCACATAATCATCAGTGAAACGGGCTAATTCCATGAACTTAGCCATGTATTCAAGCACTGTCATCATTCCTTATTTCAATTCTAGGAACTTCCGAGCCTTTGAATGTCGAGCAGACGCCGAGAAATATTTGACTATGAAGAACTCACAGAACTCTTCCCATGTCATCGCCTCCAAGTTCCTTGAGACTTTGACCCAATCCCACCATACTTGGGATCGCCTTATCCTAGTGGCATCGAAGGTGATCTCCATAGCCTCCAAGATTCATTTACTTGTCGAAAACCAATGATCGCCTACCATCAGGTCCCTTCCTCAAGGTCGAGGATGGTGCCTTGAACCTTTGGATGTTACTTGGCCTTCCTTGGCTCACTGTTGCACTAGCTTGTGCAATGGTGGCAACCGCAACACTCGCCCGTGCAATAGTAACAGTCACAACACCAATAGCCTCTATGAAGGCTTGTTAGTCAAAGGCCAGCAGGTCGTTGTTCCGCTCCCACCCGCCTCGACAATCCCTTCCTCGACTAGCCATCTACATATGTCATATAACAATCAAGTCTTACATAGTATCCCAAAAAATGGGGATCAAGTTTAAACCTTGAGATTTCTCTCCTTGTATAACTAGTTGTGCATGTGTCAACAACTAATAGACCACAACATCCCGAACCATCCCTTTCGTTCTTTTCCCGAACCCCTAAAGTTATGTTTTCTAACCCTAGTGTTCCCCTTTTTCCATATACACTTTATCATGTTTATCTTTCACACAACACATAGCACACAATATATAGAATATTAGAGCATAAAACATGAAATGCACAATGAATACAATGGTCTAGACCCAGGCCCATCAAGCCCTAGATAATCGCATACCTATGCTCTAATACCAAGCTGTGACATCCTAAAATCCGGGTCCGCGATCACCTCAACCCACGCGCCCGTGGATATCGTGGTAACCTCGATACCACACCGTTGTGTCTCATTTCATCGATCCATAATTTAACAAAAACGGATGAGTCTCCTTTGTAATGGTGAGCCTATCCAAAACCCAACTCCAGACAATTATACAATTAACATGACCCATCCGAGGCCTAATATAACATAATGATCGCATCGGGTCCATTTATGAGTGTACCACCATACGGGCCCATTTATCCACATTCATATAAAAACATATAAGACTATATTAAAAATAGTCCATTAGAATTTAATTACAACTCTTTTACATAAAAATACATATGAATTCAATTTCAACTCTTTAACACATTAGTACATGCCAAAATTAATTTACTCCAAAAATTTTACAAAAATACGCATAGAAGCCACAAGTCAGCTTTCTTTACCCTTACGACCCCAGATGAGAGCTATCCATCGGTGCATGTCTCGCACCTGAAATGTTTTTCCCATATAAGGTGAACCACACCCAGTAAAGTAATTCCTACAGAGGCTACTCCTCACCTAAATGCACATGCAATGTTTACACTTGATAATACATATTCACATCAACATTCCAAAGATAAGAATATGCCAATTCTAACTTTGAATTCTATATGTCATGCTATGGAATGAGATGAGATTCACTCATGCACCATACCTCGAGTCTTTACTGACTTCCATCACACCATGCAATGTCAATGTGTGATAAAATCCGTCATTGGTGAATTATATCCAATGATCCTTTTCGAAACAAAATCATTTGTTTAGAAACCAAAAGCCTTTTGGATGTTAAACCTCGAATGATCATTTCATATACAAAACCATGTGTCTTTTCTAGGAGCCGGATTTTCGGGGGTTTCACAAGAGGCTCGTGATGCCTCACACTTTCGACTTTCACCGTTGGAGTGTATAAACCAATACAGAGTCTTTCACTTGAGGGAGTGTCTAGCCTTTCTTGTTATTATCCGACACAAGTTTTTTTCCATTTCATGCAACAGTGCGACTCTGTTGGACTTCATCCAATGGTACCGAGCCCACTCATCATTCACCAAATGCGGTGTTTGATTTCAACTATGTACTCACACCTATGAAATGCGATGTCCCTGTGGATATGCAATGTGATACATCATTGCATGTCAATGTCATGTCACATATGTGATGAATGTCATATGGACAATTTAATTCATATATTTTACCATGCATCATAGACAATTATATTATATGCATATAATCTCCAAAATAAACATTCAATTCAATGTTAATATATAAGCACACATATCAACATTCATCAAACAACAATTAACCAAATCACGTTATTACAAAATCAAGTCATAACAACTTCAACTCTCAAGGTCAAATGCATAAATGCTCACAAAATATCAACGGCTCCAAAACCCACCTCAACTTTGCATAAAATCACAAACAAGCCTTTAAATTCCTGGCTTCAAACCTAAGTAAATAGGCCCTGAAAATCTAATTTTTCTTTTTTCAATCCAAACAGTCCCTAAACAATATTTGGGACATATTATACACAAAAAAAAAATCAATTCACCAAACCAGCCACAAACAGGATGCAAACTGCCATTAAAGTCGCAAAAAAAAAAAAAAAAAAAAAAACAGTAAAATGAATAACCCCTAGGCATCAACACTAACAAACTCCCTTAAAATAGCCCTAAGGTTGGAAATAAACCAAAGTAGGAAGAACCTCTACCTCTTAGAGCGTAGTAGAATGGTAGGGGGTCTCATGAATACCTCTTAAACTCGGAAACTTTGATTTCTCAAAATCTCTTCCTTTGGATCTTTGGTGAAATCCCTCTTTTTTTGTATACACACGTAGCTCTCTTCGAGTGGATGAACTTTAACTCTTAACTCAATGAATTCCGATCGACGGAACTTCGTGGATCGTCGAAAGAAGTCTTGGACTTCTCTTCATTTTCTGTCTTTCTCTTCCACGGTTTCCTCGTAGGAAATGGGATGTGTTCTGAAAATATCATTTTTTTTAACCTTATTCACACTTTTAAACACTTGGCCCACGCCGTATACGCGGTCCACGACTGTCTCGAACTGCTTCTATCCCGAAACGATTTATTTCATCCCGGTTTGAGTTCAAATTATTTTACATGAACTTTATTTAAATTATTTTCCACTGTCAAGATTTTTCTCAAAAATCCTGTTTTTGGGGTCCACTAGACACTCGTCGTTCCGAAATTCGTGAAAAAACCAATTATCTCTTAATTCAAAGAAATTCATTTGGGTAAATAGATTTCGCGAGATGAATCCAACAGTGAGGTTCGTTTCGTCATTTGATATCTAGAAAATTTCAAGTCTGTAGCCTGTACTGTAGCAACAATTTACCGTTTTACCATTTTTCGGAAAAATTCAAATTTACTCGAGTTTCACATCTACACATTTGATATTACTATTGTGACTATAATAACTTTGACTTCAATTCTAAAAACTACAAATGATGAAACAGAATCCTAGTTAATAACATAATGAAATGACTCAAAACCTGTACATTTGATAATTGAGTCTACCAATTTGATATTACTATTGTGACTATAATATCTTTTACTCAAGTTCTGCAACATGCTGACGACCGTTGATTTGGTTTATTGTCTCTAATCGAATATATTTTACCTGCTTGAATCCTTAAACATAACAACACCGCACCACAATGATTTAAAACCAAAACATTGTACCGGGTACGACACAACCATCCACGCACGAAGACGATTACAACCACATGCGCACGGTTGCTTAACAACAATCATATCGCTCATCAAAGCCGACTACTAAATAACGAAAAACATATAAAACCCAGTGACAAGAATCCACTTTATTGAGAAAAAAAAAAAGAAAATAGATGTAAGGCCAGATGGTGATTTCAGGCCAAAAATGATAAATAAATAAAAAAAATAACCCCTCATTGCTTAAAAAAAGAAGCTAACAGAGAAAAAGTTGAGAGAAATTTAGGCTCGGGTTTAGAGCATAATATAATTATATTATAAAATTATTTTATAACATTTAATAATTTGAATGTTCTATCTTTAGAGTTTTGGACATAAATAGGTTATTTTAAAAAAAAATATTAATATAGGTTAAAAACCAAAATAATACACAAACTAGTGCGCCTCAATACGCAGTTAAATGCATTAGTTTGGACTGTTGAAAATAATCGTTGAATGATGCCCAAAGGAGATAGTCCTCTTATGTACGAAAAATAAGAGAATTTCCCAAAAGATGGAAATAGTAAGCTGTAGAGAGTAAGGAAGCAAGACGGGGAGAAAAGATATTTGTTTCTTGTGATAAATCATACATAAAAGGAAGGCCTATTTATAGGTTCCAGTTTACCTTCAATATCCTCATTAATGACTTAATTAATGAGGGTATTAATTATAAGATTAACGACGACATGTGACATGTAGCTCAGATGAATCCATTCATCGCAAACACCGAATCCGTAATCCGCTTTATCATGATACCAATCCGAGGTGGCTTCATTTCAAAAACCTTTCGCTTATAACACTTCCCCTTGAATTACCACCCTTACGAATGTGCTCTCATTAAACTCATAGTAAACCCAATGAGAAAAAACCTAGCAAAGGAAAAAGAGTACAACATTCTGTATGTTAGTATCGCCATTAAAAAAACCTTGCCTGAAAACCTGAACAAAACCGGATCGAAGTAAAAGAGTACAAAGATACTAATACAGTCACAGCATCTTCTCATATCAACATCCTTTGGTTGGCGCAATCCAATCTTATATCTGAGTTTTCTGAACGTTGAACGTTGAATAGGTCTGCTAGATTATCACTCGAGCATATTTGTTGAACGTCAATCTCACCCTTCTTTTGAAGCTCATGAGTGTAAGAGAACTTTGGAGAGGTATGCTTAGTTATGTCTCCTTTGATTTATCCGCCCTTTATTTATGCGTAATGCATGCAGCGCCGTCAGCCAATGTTGCCGATTGTCTTTAAGCTGAGGCCACATGATTCCCGACACGTTTGATCATCGATCTTAACCCTATACATTCACTACCGCTTCATGCAAGGCCAAGATCTCTGAATAATTGGATGACGTGGCTACCATTGTTTGCTTCGACAGATTTCATGATAGCAACACCATTACAAATGAATACATATCCGTTCGGGGATCGAGCTTTGTGCGTGGTCCGAAAGATACTCAGACTGCGATACTCCAAGCAGCTTGTTGTTTTTGATTCTTTCAATAGAAAGCCCCATATCGATGCTCCTTTGCCAAGATATCGCAGTCGGCGTTTCGATACCATTCCACGTTCTTCGGTTGGAGCAAGTAACTATATCCGCTAATAGATTAACAAGAAAAGCAATATCTGGGCATGTACAAGTAGCAAGATACATAAGGGCACCAGCGTGAGAAGATATGGTACTTCAGACCGCAGTTCTTTACCCTTTTCACAAGATGAAATTCGGTCTTTTTTCACATCGCTTAACGGACAATCACTGAGAAGTCAAAGGTGAATCATTCATATAAAAAGCGTTTTAAAATTCACCTCCTTATGTCGGTTGGTGAACCAAAATGCCAGTAGGGAAGTGCTCTATCTGTAACCCAAGACAAAATTTTTGTTTTTCCAAGATCTTTCATCTCAAATTCCCTTTTTAAGTAATTTTCCGTTCTTGTGAGCTCTATCTGAACCAAAATTTTCTGTTCCAAATAAGGTTTAGATCATCAACATATATGGCAATAATTGCAAATCCGTTGATTTCTTAATAAAAATGCATGGGCATATGTGGTCAGCAGATAATCTTCTTTTAATAAATACCGCTAAGACGACATTCACATGCGTCCGGATTGTTTTAATCCATATAGAGATCTTTGTAATTTGATTGAGCACATACTACGAGGTTTTGCATTTACCACTTCAGGTAATGTGAATCCTTTAGGAATTTTTATATGTATGTCATTATCGATGGATCCATATAGATACGCTGTGATGACATCCATGAGACGCATATTTAGTCCTTTAGAGACTACCAAGCTTATTAAAAAACGGAAAGTGATTGCATCCATCACAGGTGAATATGTTTCCTTGTAGTCAATACCACCCTTATGAACCCTCAGGCTACTAATCGCTTTAGTCTCATTATCTCATTATTCCTTATCGCGCTTTCTCGCATAAATACTCATTTGTACCCAACATGCTTTATACTCTTAGGTGTTTCGACTACAGTGTCCAAAACTTCTCAAGCCATTAACGGTTTAATTGGCTCGCATAGCTTCTTTCCATTTTGGCTAATCATTTCTATTTCTCGGCTACCCTTCCACATTTTGTGGTTCGGGATCTTCATCATTTCTTATGATGTCTAAGGCCACTTGGAAAACAAAAATATTGTTAATCACAATATTGTTTCAATCTCATTTATCTCCTTTGTGCACATAACTTATTAAGATTTCACTATTTTTAGGTACCTGTGCCTCTTCAAAGGCTGCTTCTTTGTTGTGGACCTCTTCAGGGGTCCCTTGTTCAACATATGCCTTTGCATAAGCATTATGTTCCATATTAGGCTTAATGTGTTTCCTTCGAGAGCTAGACTAAGCCAAAAGACTTCCCACGCTTAGGCATTTTTTTATATTCATTTGCCGCTTGTCCTTCAGGACATCAACTATGTCGAGTATTTGTAGCCTGGGACATGGTGACTTTGTCACTTTCTTTTATATCGTTGAATGCATCATAAATTGATTGCAAGATTGCAAATGAATGATCCTTTGAACTTCCAGCCTTCTTGATTGTACGTGGATCAAAAATGACATTACGAATGCATTCCAAGCGATTGGCCATTCTTCTGAACCGACTTTTCTCCTAATAGTGGGAATAATTATTGGGGGCCACAAAACGGCTGAACACCCCGCCACGTTCAAGATCCACACGGTGAACCACATAACCAGTCTTGGCGAACCGTTTAGTGGCGGTCAGCAGCGAAATACAACATCAGCGCCACTTATTGAGATTGGTTATCGCCGTTACAATGAGTTTAGTGTCCATGGAAGAGGTTCGAAACACGAACCAGTTTGTAAAGATGATAATAATCCCTTCATGTTCTGGCGGTTTCATTTATTTCATTAATGCTATTCATTGTCAATCAGATTTCTGATGCGGATCTCAACCAGTGGCATATCGAATATATATTAAGATATTAACAAGATGTCAACGTCCCATCCGTCAACACGAAGTCGAGCGCAACCACGTCGAACCCATACTTCGATCGACACCAGAACAAACATCTTCGCGTTTGCGGCGGAACATATTACGAGCGTCATCCAGAGTATCCGATTAACAGTTATCAATCATCGATCGGTCCACTCGGCAGATGATCTATCGTCGATCGCGAATATTAACACACGAATCACTAGATGGCGAGGATTTGTTTAATTCGTTATCTTTGAGTATCGAACGATTCCATCTGAAGATTCAGCAGAACCATCTCTATACAATACGTCGTCGCTGATCCTTGGTCATCATACCAGATCGAATATTTATACTTCAAGGAGAAAACCCAAACCCATAAACAGCAATATCCCAACAATGTTTCTGTCAAACAATGAGTTAATATATAAGACACTTTATTACCATCATTCATGGTTTCAATATAATATCAATTTCGAATACTTTTAAAACTAAACAAATTTCGTGGATTTGCTATAATATAATGCATCATTGATGTAAATCTAGTCCCTTTGGTAGCATTATATTATTCTTTCAAATCCTCAATTAAGTTGCTAGTACTAGATATGGTACTCACATTTCCACTTGTCAAAGTTAAACTTAAAAAGTATCTTTTATCCCGAAGAATAGTATGCGTGGTTGCACGGTTAGTCCAAGTCCATTAGTTTGAGATGATATCGCATTCACTTCAAGGAATTGTTCAATTCCAAATGGCTATGACTAATGATTTTCATTAAAAAGTTCTCATTATTCGTCACCACATGGGCATATTACCGAAATTGGGCTTCATAATACTTTAACTCGCGCTCGATACTATTGCTACAGGAGCACATTCAAGGAATGGAATGTAGTGAATAAGCCTAGCATATCTTCCTCTCGTAATCTTTTTCCACACGCCTTCAACTGAGCCGATTCAAATAAAGCGTATATATTCACTAACTGTTTTAAAATATTGCAACCTCATGTGCACCCAATCATATCGAGCTGTTGGGAGGATTACTGTTTATCTGGTGGTCGTATCTCCCTCTTAACTCATTCCATAGAGTGAGAGGATCTTTTACTGTAAGATATTCATTTTTTAAGTCCTCATGGAGATGATGCCGAAGGAAAATCATCGACGGCGCTGATCCCGTAGTACGCGATTTCATTTATCAGAGATTTCCCAAATTCATGGTATCAAGGTGGATCTCAAAGATCAAGGATCCATGACATGGCGTTTTTTTCCGTAATATCATGGGCCTCAAACTCAATTTTGTAAGATTTGACATTTAAAAAAAATCATTTGGAATGTGATGAAAAACAAAGGTTAACTTTTACAGACGACTTATGACTCCTGTGAGCAAACTTCAGGAGCCGATGACTGTTGAAAATGCTAACAATGACGATTCAAAAGGAGATCATCCTCTGACAATGTAAAATAAGAGAAGTTCCCTTTGTGAGATGGAAATAATGTCGTGAGAGAAAGAATAAACAAGATGAGAAAGTGATAACTTTGTTTCTTTTGAGATAAATCATATATAGGGTGGGAATGCTTATTTATAGTTCCCAAAGCTTATTATCTCCAATATCCTCACAACGCATTTAATTAATGATGATAATTATGTATTAATGATGATTTATATATACACTTATGAATTCATTCATTGTAAAATACTAAATCCTAACCGCTTTATTACGGATACCTAACTGTGTGGTAGTTTTTATTTCAAAAACCTTTTGTTTATAACATGAACATTATTTTCATTTTCAACCTATTTTAATATTTTCATTGAAAGAAAGTAATTTTTTTTAAATAACCTAAATATGTCAAAAACTCCTATCTTTAAGAAAAATATCACCATAATATGTGGTGGACCTACCTTGGAATTAGGGGGCTCACATTCCAGTTCCCAATATATTTGTACTTTTTAAAAAATGTCATAAAAATAGATTACTTTTAAAAACAAATTTGGGATATTTTATTTATTTTTATATAATTTTTTGAAAATAAATTTTTGTTGATGAGTAGACAATTTTATTCCAAACTGTGTTCCCTCCTCCCCCATCCCTATACACATAGGATTGAAGTTCAAATGGGGGTGAATCTGTGAGGTACAGAATATTAAAAATAAAATAAAAATATAGAAAATATTTTTAGAGTTTTAGTTTTCGAAACAATAGAAACGATTTTAAAAAGATATGCTTCCAAAATTTTTTTTTGGGAAGAGGAGGTTTTTCTTCACCCTTCAGATGCATCAGTAGTTTCATTAAAAATTTCAATGCGTTCATATCTCTTTCCTCTCTATCGTCTGTTCGCCTTCTTGATGACAGCGTACTCTTGCCCTATTTCAGTCTGTTTCTTCCGTCGCTTCAATTACCAACAATCTTTCAAACCCTAATCTTCCTCTCTTGAATTGGTTTCTCGCATTAGGATCCTTTGGGGGATTTTGATTCTAATATATTTGTCTGGATTTCATTGTGTTATTGTTCCGTTTCAATTTCCATTGATTGATTCTGGGGCTTTCTGGTAAGTTTTTTCTGTGTTTGATTTGGGTGTAATGGCGAAGGGTACGGATTCAGAGGAGTTTGTTGTGTTGTCTCGGGTTCGGCCGGGCTGCAAACGGGAGTTTGCCTTTGCAGTGAAGGCTCAATCGGCGATTGCTGGTTCTTTGGGCCGGACTCGAACTCGGAATGATAGGAGTGGGGTTTGGGGCAATGGGGGTTCGGAGAATTCGAATAATAAGAGGCAAAGAAGCTCGGTTTCCAATTCAGAGAAAAGCAATGCGGAGGAAAGGTCTCATGAAGATAGAATCAGGAGTAATGAAACGGAGTCGATGGACAATGAGGCGGTGAGAAGCGGGGATGGGGAGCAGGGGAACCATCCAGCGGATAATCCGGCGCAAACTGCCTGTTCTAGTGAAGTTAAGAGCTGCGTGGAGGGCGGAGAGGAGTTAAAGGATGATACGCCCTCTCGCATGAACAGAGAGGATGCAGATATCAGTGAAACTCAAAATGCCGATGTAGTCGAGAATGCAACTTTGGATCAGCAGCCCAAGGAAGTTTCTGGAACTGATTTGAAGCCCAATGCCGATGCTATGGAGATCTCTGCTGTCAATAATGGCGAGGAGAATACAGGGACGGCGAGGAGTAGTTCCTTGGTGCCTCATACTCCGAGGCGGTTCCCTGCAAAATTAAAGGAGCTTCTTGACAGTGGTATTCTCGAGGGCTTGCCTGTGCAGTACATACGAGGCTCAAGAGTAAGGTTTTGCATACCTGTATGTACCTCTGCAATCTATGAATGTTTTATGTTCCATTCTAATTTTTGGTTTATACAACTTTCCTTGTAGACAAGAGGAAGTGGAGAACCAGGGCTTCGGGGTGTGATCAAGGGATCTGGGATCCTCTGCTATTGCCATTCTTGCAAAGGAACAAAAGTAAGTATTGGCATATCATTTTTAGATATGGGCATGTTATTAGTTTTGTTCCATAATAGTACTTTTAAAATAAAAAATGCCAATCTAGTACAAATTTGAAAAAATTGCCCAAATTAGTGCTTAAAACCATTGTCATCAACTATGGTTTTAACTTTAAGCTTAAAACCGTAGTCACCAATTATGGTTTTGACTTTAAAAAATTTAAAACCGCCAACTATGGTTTTGATGAGGATGCACTAGTTTGGGTATTATTTTGAAACATGTATTAATTTGGGATATATATATATATATATATATATATATATATATTATTATTATTTTTTTTAAAAGATTATTGTGGGACAAAGCTCCATGTTATTGCCATGGTTTTTGAAAGGCTCAAGTGTACCAAAAACATGACTTAGGATGCATTTCAATTTTATAAAATATGATTTGATAGTTCATCCAATCACTAAAAAATTTAAGATTCTAAAACATTCAACAACAGAGTAAAGAAATTATTATATAAATTTCAATATATATTTGTACATTTCAAATATAGAAGCCTTTGAAAAGGAAAAGTAACGTAGCTGAGAGGCCTCTCTCCAACAAAGTGCTTGCGATGTGTAATCATAGATAATTGAAGGAAAAATTGTGTATTTCATTGATTACAAATAACCTATTTATATACAAGACAATCCCAAAACCAAATAGGAAAAAATATGAAGTTTCCTAACTCTACATGTTTCATTTTCCCAACTAGTTTCTAATTCTACAATACTATAACACTCCCCCTCAAGTCGGAGCATAGATATTGATCATGCCCAACTTGTTACAAAGATAACTGACTTGATCTCCACTCAAAGGTTTTGTGAAGATATCTCTTAATTGTTCTCCAGTCTTTATATATCCTGTACCGAGTTAGATGTTATAAGCATGAGAGCTTGGTTATCACACCAAAGCTTTGCTGGTACTGAAGTTTCGATGTCCACTTCCATGAATAACTGACATATCCACATGATCTCACATATAGATTGTGTCACAGCTCTATACTCTGACTTCGCACTAAACCATAAGACAACACTTTGCTTCTTATTCTTGCATGGGATCAGATTTCCTCCAAAAAAGACACAATATCCTCAGGTGGATCTTCTATCTTCCTTAGATCCTACCCAATCTGCTTAAAAAAAGCACTCAATTATGGTATACCCATGCTTTTTATACAATATCACGCCTGAAGTTCTTCTTTCAAATAAAGATAGGATATGCTCTACAAATACCAAATGACTGGACAGGGAGATGACATAAATCGACTCAAAACAAACACTTACCGAATGAGTAATATCCCGCTAGTTAACAAGTAGATAATTCAATTTCCCAACCACTTCAGATTCCCCGGCGCTCTTCAAATAGGCTCCTTTCTTAGCGACCGCATTAAGAGTCATAGGAGTATTACACGGTTTGACACCCAACTTCCCTGTCTTAGATAGCATATCTAGCACATATTTCTCGTCGAGATAAAGGTAATTCCTCGCTTACTTCTTATATGACTTCAACACCTAAGAAATACTTCAACATTCCTAAATCCTTGTGTGAAAATGATCGTGGAAGTAAACGATTTAAGAGATAATATACTTCGAGTCACTCTCAACGATTTACAATTGCATCCACACTACCGCAGAGAATAATACCAAAACTAGAATTTTATGTATGACTCCGAGGGTCG
This sequence comes from Tetrastigma voinierianum, assembly GCA_016808115.1. Classification (NCBI taxonomy): domain Eukaryota; kingdom Viridiplantae; phylum Streptophyta; class Magnoliopsida; order Vitales; family Vitaceae; genus Tetrastigma; species Tetrastigma voinierianum. The sequence continues at coordinate 85,889 of JAEQBH010009037.1, read as the reverse complement.
ACTACCCTTTGCATGCCAAACGTCTCAATCGTCTGATCACTACTAAACCAAGCATCACTGCTTCAAACCATGTAGATTTCCAAAGATGACACAATTTCCCTGGCCTCTCGAAAGCAACAAACCTGAGGTTGTTCCATATAAACCTCTTCCTAAAGATCTTCATGCAGAAAGACATTCTTGATATCAACCTGATGCAAGTCCCAATCATAAGAAGCAACAAGAGAAATAAAGAGACGAACATATGTCAGCTTAGCTACAGGAGAAAAAACATCATAATTATCAACTCTATAGGTCTGAGCATAGCCCTATGTAACAAGACGTGCCTTCAATCTAGCAACAAACCCATCCGGATTAAACTTGACTGCAAACACCCAATGACGACCAATAACCTTCTTGCCAGTAGGTAAAGGCACCAAGTCCCACGTACCATTGTCATCTAGAGCCTGCATTTCATCCACCATAGCACTACGCCAACCAGGGTGAGATAAAGCCTCATGGACAATGTTAGGAAGATTGATAGAATCAAGAGATGCAATAAAGGAACAAGAGGAAGACAACGGTGGTTATAAGAAACAAACGAAGAGATTGGGTGAGCACACTGATGTTTACCTTTACGAAGAGCAATCAGAAGATCATCATTTTACTGGATCTGATGACGGCAAACCTAGTGTTGTGACTAGAGACTGAGGGTTCTACTACGAGAATATACCTGAGTAATGGGAGATTTAACAAGAACGGGAGCTAGAGTAGGAGTCAGTGGAACAGGGGAGGAAATAGTGTACACTAATAAATCATCACCCTTCCCTTGACTAGTAATAGGAGAAGAAAGAGAAAACGGGATAGTCTCAAAGAATGTAACATCAGTAGACACAAAGTAACGTCGAAGAGTGGGACAATAACACCTATATCCTTTTTGAACACGAGAATATCCCACAACGATACACTTTAAGGACTTTGGATCATGTTTATAGACTTGAGGATGGTCATCTTGAACAAAGCATGTGCATCCAAATACCTTGGGATCAATAGGGAACAATGGTTTATTTGGAAACAACTGGTGGTAAGGAGTAGCCCAATTAAGAACCGATGAGGGCATCCTTGCTAATTAAAATGTGCAAAGGGAGATCAGTTCTAAAATGTTTATGGACATCCATTTGGAACAAAAGGACCCGGGCAATCTCAAGAAGATGTCTATTCTTTCTTTCAACTATCCTATTCTGAGAGGGTGTATCAACACAAGAGGTCTGATGGAGAATCCATGTTGTAACATGAAGGACTGAAAAGGTTTTGACAAATATTCCTTGGCGTTATCACTCCTCAATGTTTCAACAGGGACATGAAATTCAGTTTGAATTTTAGAACAAAAGGCACTAAAATGAGAAAAAAGCTCATAACGACTTTTCATTAGATAAAATTAAGTGGCATGAGAAAAATCATCAACAAAAGCAACGAAATACTTAAACCCAGTGGGAGACATAACTGGACAAGGACCCTAAACATCTGAATGAACTAACTCAAAAGGGTGGAAGCTCGTTTATTGACTTTAGGACTCAAATGCATACGATGAAGCTTAGCATATTGACACGACTCACTGGTCAATGAAGATAGACTAGAAAACTGAGGATATAGCTTCTTCAACAGAGAGAGAAGGATGACCTAGGCGACAATGTTATTCGAACGGGGTAACAACTCTAGAACAAACACTGGGTTGGGTACCCAAAGGTTACAGGTTCGAGTCCCCTTGGGAGCACTAGAGTATTTACTCCGCTGTTTCCCAAGGCCCCAGGAATTAGCTCTGAGGTGCTCGTGAAGTCAGCTCCTGACATCCACTGCCATAAAAAAAAACAAAAAACAAAAAAACAAAACAAACAAACAAACAAACTCCAAGACAAGCAACAGACTTTGGCACCTCTGTTTCAAGGATGTAGAGACCCCTAGACTCGCGTCTTCTACCAATAATCTGCTTCGTCGAAAGATCCGTAATTAACAGTTAATTATGGAAAGAATGAGATGGTTGCAATTGGTAATGAAAGAGTTTACTCATAAATTAAATTAAAAGATAATACAGAACCTGCACATAGTCAAAGCTTTCATTAAACAGTTTGATGAATTGCCTCACCTAAGGACACAAGATGTTGACCCATCTCGCAAGGGTAATGAGGTAGAAAAGGTGAGATCAAAACGTAAGAATAAATTGGCATTACCTTGTCATGTACAAAGGCTTCTTGCAGTCACCTAATCTAGCATGGAGTGAAGACGAAAAGAAAAACATGTAATCGGTTTTACTTGACTCTACAAGTGTAGTGATAGAAGTAAGATGCACTTGCGATTTATGGTAATAAACTCCATTGAAATCTTCGATTTATTCCAACTTCACAATTCACTCTCTACATGTCCCGCATTATTGCAACACCATACACAACTTCTCCTAAGGGTTTTTTGTTAGTCATAAAAGCAGATCTAACTCAAACAGGCCTTTGAAAATCTGAAAAATACTAAAAAAATAGGATTGTGCAAGGAAAAGGACCACCTTTCCACAAAAAAACATCACACTTGAATGGATTTTGGTCCAACCTCAAAACACTAGTGAGAGCTACTAGGTCTCCAACAAATAACAGAAAAATCAAGAAACCCTAGAAAACAAGGGCAGCCGAACACAAAAAAGGGAAAAGGTACTTGTTGCAGCCCAGACTCAAGAAGAAAAGTAGTCGGGAGCTGGTTGGCGGTCGAACAGTCTTACGCCTTGACACTCCTGGGCGTGAGGGAGAAAAAAAAGGGTCGAGAGTTGTACCGCGCGTGTTGGCTGCAGTGGTCCGTTGTCGAGGTCCTACCACCATGGTAGATCCGGTGATCGCTGATCTGTGGGAGGGTCACCTGTCAGAGATGGGTCGCCGGAAAATTCGTTGGAGTTTTGTTGCCAATTGATGAAGGTTTTTTCACGATTTTCCCAAAAGATTTTCCTTTTTCTGAACAAATTCAAGCCCTAGGCTCTGATACCATATAATCATAGATAATTGAAGGAAAAATTGTGTATTTCATAGATCACAAATAACCTGATTTATATACAAAGATATCCCAACCAAATAGGAAGAATAAGTTCTATATGTTTCAATGTTTTTAATATACTTACTATAATACATTAATATGCTATAACTGTTAGAGTATTCATGAGTTGTTTATGATATCTTAATAATGATTGTACACCTATGTTACTTGTTCATCTAGTCACACCAAATGTTTCATATTCTATGATATTTATTTATTTTTACTCAAATGTAGGTTGTCACACCCAACCTATTTGAGCTGCATGCTGGTAGTTCAAATAAACGTCCCCCAGAGTACATTTACCTTGAAAATGGGACTTCCCTTCGTGGTGTAATGAATGCATGTAAAAATGCTGCATTGAACTCTTTGGATGAAGACATAAGGGTGGCCATTGGTTGTTCAATATATCAGAAATCCACATTCTGTCTGAACTGTAAAGGTTGCTTTTGTCCTTATTTCCTTTTTTGCATGTTCAATTCTTTGCCTGGGAGAATGATTTTTACATACCATGTGACAATTTTAATTACCTTAAGGTCGTATTTCTAAAGCTGGCAATGGGAATTCAAAGGTTTTGTGTATCTTGCAATTAAAGGAGTCTCGCCAAAGCTTTCAAATGACTTAGTAATAATGATAGGTATGCTCCATGAATGAACTCCTTAAATTTTAAGTACTCATTGTTTAGTGTTGGAGTGCTTTTTGCTCCACTGGGTTCACATTACTTGTAATGTACTATGAATCACCAAAATAGTATGCTCTTTTTAGATGATAGGCTGGTATACTCATTTTTTGCAGGCTGAGTAAGGTCTTTTTTTGTTTGTATCTTCCTTTTTAAATAGCTATCTTCTTAATTAAGTTACTCCATCCTAAAATGTTAAGCAAGAGGTCTAGTATATGTAATTTACATTTACTTGCACTTGATTTAGAATCTTTAAGTAGGACTATTGAAGGTGGGCCTCTGGACAGTCAGGTTGGATTTATGTAGTGTAATTTTCTGTGAGGTTCTATGGCTTTCTTCTGAACAAAATTAAATTTGGTCTTGGTTTTATGGTCAATGTCATATACTTGTATTCATATAAATTCTATGAGAAATTCCTAGCCATTTGACGCTGCTATTTATTTATTTTTATTATTACTTTTTTGGGCAGTAGAAGGATTCTATTTGATATTTTAAAAATACAAAATCGCTTAGGTTCATGACTTCTTGTTTTTATAAAACAAATTTTAAATTTAAAACTCTCAAGTAAACATAATCGTGTTTCTGGTCCCGTGATTCATATTTAGCAACATAAGTTAATCTGAGAATTTTTTACGCAACATAGTGTCATGTGAATATAATAAGCAGAGTAAAAGTTCTGATCGCTCATTTATTTATCCTTGCTTATTAATTACTTGGTCCCTTCGCTCTCAGTCATCTCAGGTCACCAAAACCAAGCACGATATCAAGGTCAGCAGCAGCTGAGAGTGTGTCAAAGTGCAGCTCATCAGGAAGTAGGATTTATGGGAGGGTAACTAAAAAGTAGGTATTCTTTCTTTGTCAGATGAATGTATCAATTCTCTTTGTTTCTTGTTCTATTTTGTTTTTAGTTGCATATCGATGTCACAATGATGACATATGGCAATTGGTTTTTGTCTATACTGTTTTTGATAACTTAAACTTCTTGGGTTTTGGATATCTTCTCTCCAGAGATCTGGGCTTGCATAAACTGGTGTTTGGAGAAAATGGCCTGCCTGAAGGAACAGAAGTGGGTTATTATGTTCGTGGACAGGTAGTTACTGTGAGGAGCCAATCATTTCATTTGATTATTTTGATTGCTTCTTTCTTTTCTTCTGAATAATTGTATACTTCTTTTGCAGCAATTGCTGGCTGGCTACAAAGTGGTTCTGGAATCTTTTGTACTTGCTGTAATCGCAGGTACTCTGATATGTGTTTGAACTACACTTTTCTGAATATTTTGCCAGTGATTTTAATCTTTGTTCTTAATGGCAGGTCAGTCCATCACAATTTGAGGCTCACGCTGGTTGGGCATCACGCCGCAAACCGTGAGTGTTTATTTTCAATTTTTAGAAGATTGTGGAAGAGTCAATGACCTTGAGACTGGAGTGTCCTGTAATTTCTATCTTGCCATGAGAGGAAAATTACCAAAAGTTTTAAACTGTTTTGCCCCATGGCACAGTTTGAAAGTCGAAAGCCCATTGTTTCTGGCTGCCTTATTTCAAGGGGTTGCCCGGGGGGGGGACTACTGGCAATTTGCACAAACTTTATTTATTATTAATGAAAAGAAAAATCTAACCACTGAAAGAGTATTTATTTGAAGTAATCAGCTGGTTGGAAAATAATCATGTCAATTTGAGACTATTGGTCCTGCAATTTATATTCCAGCCATGAAGCTGAAAATTTGGAAAGAGGGTGCTTATGTGCCACATGGCATGATCTGAACTGTTGTACTGTTTTATTTTTATAACCCTTTTAACCATGGTAACTTTTTCTTTGCAGTTACCTGCATATATACACATCTAATGGGGTGTCTCTCCATGAATTCTCACTATCTCTATCAAGGATCAGGGAGATTTCTGTCAATGATAGTGATGATCTCTGCAGCATATGCCTAGATGGAGGAGACCTTTTGTGTTGTGACGGATGCCCAAGAGTCTATCATAAAGGTTTATTTTTGTGTTTCATTCATTCGGCAAGGTTTAGTTGTCATTATGCATTGAAACTATTGATTGTTTATTTCATGTAAGGAGGGGAAAAGAAAGATGCATTAGATGTGTATGCTGTTACTGGAAAATTACTTAATATCAGTTGTTTAGAGTGAGGAGAGGAAAACAAAGAAGAATAACTCATGACAGATTAAGTTTGATACTTTGTCTTTGCTAGTATTTGTATTTTCTTTTTTTCTTTGTCTATTTGTATCTAAACTTTACATTTTCTTTCTGGTCTTTTTTCAATTTTATTTTATATGAAGTGAGTCAGTGGATAGGAATAGCAAACTGGCAGAGTTCTTGTCTATGTAATTTGTACTAATAGCTTCATCATATCTGTTGCATATATGCACCAGCACCACAGCTAATGATTATTAAATGCACATTTAGGCTTCAGTATGCCATTACTGGCATGCAGCTCTATGCCTTGCAATTTGTGCCACTGTCTTGAATATATCTGTCAGTACCAATGCTCAAGCAGCACCTTTTTATTCTCTTATTTCCTTTCTTTTTCCTCTTAATGTACTATTATGACATAGCCAATCTGTTTGCAATAGTTGCCACATACTATTTTATTTTATGTTTTCTGAACATGCCTTACTATTTGATTAGGGGTTTCTATCATAATGAACTTTCAGATATTGAACATATTGGGAGATATCCTATCAAGGAAAAAAAATAAGAAAAGAAACTTAATGGACATAAATTTTTTGTCTTTTTGAAGACATGTCATCCCTCCCTCCTTTCCCTCCCTCCCTCCCTCCCTTCTCTCTCTCTCTCTCTCTCTTGTTTCTTTCCTTCTGCATTTCCTCGCATTATTATAGGTCTTTTCTTTCGCCTTTTTTCAATTCCCACAAGTCGATAGAGATCAGTGATCAGGGATGGGTCTGGTGGAATTAACTAAATGCATAGTTTTGATTCAATAGTTAACAGTATCTTTTGAAATTTCAAGTACAACCATTACAATTAGATATGTACTAACTGCTATATTATAGTCCATGTTACTAGCTTCCCTTTAAAACTATAGGAAAAGGCACAACACACATGAAGGATGGAAGATTCTAGTATTCCATTAAAGACAAAGATGTGCACACAATAGTTCCACATTTTTATTTCTAGATAATATGTTTAATACCCCCACCAAGCAATGGGACCAATATGCAAATCAGGTTGAAGATCTAGACTCTAGAGCTCCACTATCTGGAGGAAGAAATCCGGGGTCAACTTGTATTGATGGCTACTCATGTTTTGCTTAGGGGTTGATTTGCCTGATCTGACCTGGTTTGGAAGTAATGAACATTGGGAGGGTTATGGTGGTTGGGGAGAACTAAGGCTTGATTCTTGCTCATTGGTTTGTGTTATATTAACTGTAATGGTTGATGTTTCAGTTCCTTCAGCTCAACTAAATTTTTTGTTTAAATAAACACCAAGTGTCTGATTTATATGTGAGTTATGAACTAATCTCTTGTATTTAGTTTTTTCCTCTTCCATTCTGTGGATGCCTATATGCTCACATGTGTGCCCTGCCATGATGGTTGGTGGGCTACCGTATGCCATTTTAAAGTGGAAACTGGTTAACTGTACATCACTTTGTCCTAAATGAAAATCTGCAATCCTTGATTCTGCATGTTTTTCTGTTGCATTCTCAAAATAAAGATGGGAATGGCCTCTAATTCATGTTCTTGTGAAGAAGTATCCTTCTAAATGAAATCGTAGCGGTGTCATTTTCTTATCTATCCAAAAAAAAATTAGTGGATTCATTGTCTTGCAATAATGTTAATGTTGGATATCTTTTCATGTTATATGTCAATTGAACATTTACTTGAATGGTATTTAATTTTCTACCTTGAAATCATTGAATGTCCAAGATTTGTTGTGAACTTTATCATTACTTCCTTTAATTGTCAATTTCGTTTGATAATTGATTGTTAATTTGCTCTATTGCAGAATGTGTGTCACTGGCAACCGGCCCCGGGCGGCAAGTGAGTCTGGCAAATTTAGTAAATAATATGTTGCAAAAAGAAAGATTTGTAGAACATAATGCCAATGCTGTGGCTGCAGGAAGGATAGCGGGTGTGGACCCACTCGAACAGATTACAAAACGATGCATTCGCATTGTTAACACTCAAGCTGATGAAATGGGAGGATGTGCTCTCAGCAGGTGCCTAAATTTATTCATCCCGATTTACAAATGTATTTAGAAGCTTTGCTAGTTTTATATCCTAAGGTTGTTCTTTCTGCACAGTTCTCCTTATGTAATAGAGTGTTTAGTCTTACATTGGGATCAGTATTCTGTATTTTTGTGGGAGGATCTCTCTCCCTTGACTGTACTTCTCTCTATGATCAATGTATTTTGTTTTTACGAAAACAGAGAGTTTAGTATTTGGATTATCTGGCTATGTTAATCATTATGAAATCTGTTATAGTTCTGTGTTGCACTAAATGATTCTATATTGGCTTTGCAGGGTGGACTCACATTAATGTGATGTTTCTTTAAGCATAATGCTCCCTTCTTTTCTTATGTTGCCCTTGTGTGCTACGTTCGAATATTAACTTCTTGTCCTGTTTCCTTGAGGGATTTATTTATCATGCATTTTGGTGTATGCAGAAGGCATGAATTCAGCAGATCGTTTGGTCCTCGCACTGTTATGCTTTGTGATCAAGTACGTCTCTGCGCTCTTCATGATGACATTTTTTTATTGAGATTTCAAGTGCCCTAGAGTTTAATATTGGTTGCCATTAATTTTATATGTGAACTAATGTTTCACTGTTTTTTGTTCTCAGTGTGAGAAGGAATTCCACGTTGGGTGCTTAAGAGACCATAAAATGGATGACCTAAAGGTATTTTAAATATCTCTTTTTGTGGTCACACAGTTCCTCTGGATCAACAATATTTCTTTATATTAAGCACGCATTAAAATATTGATGTTTGCATGTGCAACTGCAGGAAGTGCCAAAGGGCAAATGGTTTTGTTGCCATGACTGCAAGAGAATCAATTCTTCTTTGCAGAAATTGGTTCTTCGTGGAGAAGAGGAGCTTCCATCTGATGTTTTGAGGACTTTGAAGGAAAAATATGGAAGAAATGGTTCTTCTTGTGGTAAGGATCCTGATATAAAATGGAGGCTCCTTTGTGGGAGAAAGGCTTCTTCTATTGAAGCAGGATCATTGCTTTCTCAGGCTCTATCCATATTCCAAGTGAGTGATTATTGGCTTATATTTTATGATACTTACTAATTTTTAAAATATCATGATATATTGGCAAAATTTCACCGATATATCGGGTTCTAGGAGGCCGTGGATTTATATTTGAGATAGAAATATTACAGTAACATTCGTGATTTTTCAATTTTTTTACCCGATATATCGATATTAGACCAATTTTTCACTTAAACTACCAATTTTTTTGGTTAGTCGGTGACTAGCTTGGTCACACAAACACACATTTACATATCAAATTTGTCGCAAAAACAACATAAACATGTTTCAAGCAAATATTTAAAAAATATTTTATTAAATAAATTAATTCTCATTATGAATACATTTGAATTAGAATCAATTATAATTTTCATATTAACTGTACTTTTAAATTAGATGTATTATCATAATTGTGTTCTAGAATAATACATAATACAATTTAACAATAAATTTTATCATAATATCATTTTTTTAGAGTTTCACTATATGTTTGTAAGTTTTTTATTCTTTTTACATCATCTAAATTTTATGTCAAAATATCCACCAATATATTTTCAATATATCCGATATATTTGTAAAATTTGAGTATTGATAAATCCATGTTATAGATATTTTTATCCTTGTGTATAACTATTCTATAGTTGGAAAAGTTGATATGCAAAGTAATTTTTTAATAATGATGTGTTATAGTTTTAAACCCTGGTTGTAAATTAGTGTGAGATTCTTTAATTTTCTTTAACTTTGCCAAAGAAAACACTCCTATCCGAAGTTGATTTTAGTGTTCTGAAATGGTTTGTAGAAGATATATATATATATATATATATATATATATGCTAAAAAAATGCCCTAACTAGTATTTCTTTCTATTTTCCAAATGGTGTGATAAAATTTTATTGTCCGTCAAAGCACTTGAGCAGAAAAGTATCATGTCTGGTTGAATGTCTACTGTTTGAGAGAAATCAATTTAACCTCTGCCTTTCTTCCATGTATACAAACATTTATTAGCAGTATCTGTCCAGCTCACTTTCTAATTTCTCATGCATATGCAAATGTGTATCATCTGCACTTTTTATGCATGGCACTCCTGTTCGAATTTCTAAATATCTTATTCTAGATTACAGCATGCCGAGGTCAAAATGTATTGTACACTGGCTAGTTAGCTAGTTTGGATAATTTGAAGTTTTTTCTGTTTTGCTGTCATGCTAAAATTTCTTGATATTGTTGTGTAATACTTTGTTGACTTTGGCCAATATATACTTGAGTTTCTCATTTTGCTTTTGCATCTCATTCTTTTGCTGCAGGAACAGTTTGATCCAATTGCTGATGCTGCAGGCCGAGACCTTCTACCTGATATGGTGCATGGGTAAGCAATGAGAGTCTCTTTAATTATTTAAATTTATGAATTTGTTTTTCTTTTTCTGTACATTTGGAACAACATATGTACCAGAATGCCCTTTTCTGCTTATTCTTTTGGCAGCAAAGGCACAAGGGAGTGGGATTTCGGAGGCATGCACTGCGCCATATTAACAGATGGGTGAGAATCTACTCTGAATGTTTTGCCTTGTCTGTTTCCCTGAGGATATGCAATAATCCTTTTCCCAATCTCACTGTCTACTGTAACCCTAGATGTTCCTTGTGTGAAGCCAAGAGATAAAACACCCTTGAGGCTTGGCTCTTGTGATAAAAAGACGGGATGGGGTATGGGGAGGTTCCAGGTTTGATTCTCAATGTGGACAACAAAGGACAAAAACCCATTTACCTATCCAAGGAAAAAAAAAGAAGAGATAACACTTACACCACTAGGCTTCTAAACCCTGTTTATTTGTTAATTGTATTCTTTTGGATTGATAAATTTTCTAATAATAAGCTTATCAAAAAAAATTTTAAAAAGCTTATCAAAAAATAAATTTTCTGATAATAATTTCTCACTATACTACTCTCAAGTTGTATCAGCAGCTACCTTCTTTAGTTGTACTCTCTGGGATTGTAATTTGTTGTATCATAGTTGCTGCTTGTTTAGCAGTTCCCAATTCTTATCAGCAGCTACCCTTTTGCTTGCATTCTGTATTATGATTGATGGCTTGTCTGATAATAATTGCTTATTGTGCAGCTCTCAAGTTGTATCAGCAGCTGCCTGAATATTTGGGAAGGAAGTTGCAGAACTGCCTCTAGTGGCCACACGGAAGGATTGCCAAGGCCAGGTGAATATACTCTTCCTTTGATGATTTCATCTTTTTCCCCCTAGAATTATTCTTTCCCCAACAAGCCAAGAGCTTGTTTTCCATAAAACTGAAATGTGAGTTATGGCATGACATTCATAATAAATTACCGTTTCTGCAGGGTTACTTCCAGACCCTGTTCTCTTGCCTCGAGGGACTGCTTGGTCTTCTTGAGGTGGGGAGTCTTGTGCTTCCTGCTGCTGAAGGAGCAGAGTCCATCTGGACAAACAAATTTGATTTGTATCAAGAGATGAGATACTAGAGCAGGTCAGGCTGCATTTATTTTGTTTACTCGTGTTGTCGTTCTGGGTTCAGCTCTTTCTTGTGATCTCTCTCGGCTGCAGTGTGTACATAAGTTGATATATGTGATGGACCTTTTTGGTATTGCAGCAAAACAATTTCAGAAGAGATTACTAGATGATGACTTTCAAGGCACACTGAGTGCTGCAGAAGTTAACTTTAGGTAATGTTATTGTTGCAAATTTGAAGAACAGCTGAAGATTGTTTCATTTTGGAATATACCTGAAAATGGGATCACTCTCACAAAATTTTGAATTTTTTTTTGGGGTACAGAAATTAAAATTATAATTTGTACAGATAAGAAACAGAATTTTGTAGGTCTTAGCCAACATGAAGGCAGATGTAAGACAAAAGAAAGAGAAAAGTAAATACAAAAGCAGAGTGAAAGTGAATTCTAATTTTTCAATCAAAATTTTTTGAACTCCTGTGTAAAAACGCTGCGATGATGAAATGGAGAATTATAGAAATAGAAAACATCGTAAGCACAAACTGTAAGGCACCTCAATGTTCCATTCTTTCTACAAATCATCTTTTTGTGTTTCTTATTCCCAACGGGTGGATAATCTATGAATTATGATGCTATGCAGAAGTATGTTCAGAATGTAATCTAATAGGATTGTGTTTTTATCAACTTATGTGGATGAAATTAACTTGGGGTTGATATATTTAACAATATTAATAGTTAATTTGATTATAACTGTAACTACTTAATCCATATTTGGACTAATTGCAAATTTATTTTAAGTAAATAATTCAATTGAGTTGTATGTTTGTCAGTCGAAAAATCAATCATATGTATCTGCTTAGATTTGTTTTATTATCACAAATTGGTAGCAGAATGTGCTATTCATTTAATAATTAAATAACCAAAGGAGTAGAGGAAGAAGTAACGGAAATTTTTTTTGAAGTTAATAGGTTTCAAAATCCATGGTGTGTTAATTGATTTTAATTATATTTTATATATAAGAAAACCATAACAATATAATCATTTTTTTAAAAAGAAAAAGAAAGCATGTTTTAGCCGGAAAAGGGAGGGGACTTACAAATTTGGGATCTTTTAATTAAATATTGGTGAAAAGTTTTATTAACTACCTAATTTTATTGATTCTCTAATGTTAGTATTGCATTTTTTTTTAATTTCTTTTATAACCGTGAGTGTTGGGTCCTATGCACCTTGATTAATCCCCATGTGAACTTGAAATTAATGATTAGGTAAATTTGACAAATTTTCAATGACCATACGCATCTTGATTAATCACATGTGAACTTGAAATTAATGATTAGGTAAATTTGACAAATTTTCAATGACCTTAATGATACATGTACCTTGATTAATCCCACATGAATTTGAAAAACTTCCAGTAACCATAAAGAGATGAAATAGTAACTATTTGCATGACATGAATGCAACCTCGCTTAATAATACCAGCACCTTGATTAATCTCACGTGAATTTGAAAAAGTTATAGTATAACTGTAAAGAGACACAAATCAGTAACCATTTGCATGAGGTAAATGCAACTTGCTTAATAATGCCTCGTGACTTCATTAATCCACGAATTTGAAAAACTTCCAATAATCAGAAGAGTATCGAAATAGTAACCATTTGCATGACATGAATGCAACCCGCTTAATAATACTTGCACTTTGATTAATCTCACGTGAATTTGAAAAAGTTATAGTATAACCATAAAGAGACACGACCCAGCACTATTTGCAGATTGAACGCAACGCTTAATAATGTCTACATTTACTAATCCTACATGAATTTGAAAAACTTCCAAGAATCGTAAAAAGATTACCTAAATAAGAACTACTGTGACGGATATAATGCAAACTCCACTTAATAATACTTGCACCTAGATTAATCCCACGTGAATTTGAAAAAGTTATAGTATAACCGTAAAGAGACACGAGCCGGTAACCATTTGCAGAGATGAATGCAACTTGCTTAATAATATCCACTTGATTAATCCCACGTAAATTTGAACAACTTCCAATAACCTTAAAGAGACACGAACCGGTAATCATTTGCATGACATGAATGCAACCCGCTTAACACCGAGCCCTTTTTTTTTCAATTACTCCCCCTCTCTTGCTGCTAAAAGGATGAATTGGTAACGATCCAAAAGAAATTAAGCAAATGTTGAACGGAATTTATGAGGCGGACCAGTAGCTTTATATTTTGAGACACAAGAATCTGCTATTCGATTCTCCAATTGGCCTTTTGCAAAACTTGTGCTTAGGTTTCATTCATTTACTATGATTTTTCTTTAGGATTTAATATTTATTTATCGATATGCTCTTTAATCATAGATGGGCGTTCATTTAAGATAGTGATAGAAATTATATTTTTTAGGATATCTTTTCGATGAGCAATGTATGTTATTATACCTTATTTAAAGAAAGAAAGAAAAAAAAACGATTCATATAATTTAGGAGAAAATCTAATATATAATGATGTTAAATTTGAATAAACTTCATTTATAAAATTTAGTTAATAGAATTTAACAAATAATTAAAATAGGAGTGATACATTTCATATATTGCGTGTCATTTTTGAATCTTGCCTTATGAAGTAGAGTCACTGCGTAAACTATATAAACGTCATGCTCGCGTTCCTTTTGGCGGTCTCTTTCAAATCTCGAAAGACTCGACTCCGTTTTGAATCAGTTGCTGACTCGGTCCCCGTCCTCTGTCGCGTCTCTTCGCCGCCGTCGCCATCGTCTGCAACATCTATGCGGCAACCAGCGTCTGGATTTGGCTCCGCCATGAAACAATTCCGTCTCTTTGTGAGTTTTTTTATTTTTTATTTTGAAATTTTAGTTTAAGGCTACATGTGTGAGGTTTGGATCTTGTCTCTCAAGTTTAGTTGCACTATTCGTGAATCAGTGATTGAGCTTTCTAGGTCTCCACATTTATGAGTTTTATTTTTATTTTTCACTCGGTTTAGTGGTTTCTGGAAGATTTTGGATTTAGGTTGTGTTGGGGTTGTGTTTTCATGTGCCGATATAGGATCACTGATATTGGTTGTTTTTACACAAAGAGGAAGAGTTTTAGAGGGAAATGAAGAAGGTGTGAGAAGTGGGCCCTGAAGAGGTCGAGGAGCCGGAGCCACCAAAAGAGCATCCACTTGCCATTTCTTACTGCATTACCCGTCCTCCTTCGTGACGTGAGTCTCTCCACAAACCATTCTTACAATTGTTTATTTATTTCGGTTATAAATTATAGAACTAAGTGACTTGAATCTGCTAGTCCCCATAAGAAATTTTACATATATCGGCCCAAATCCTGTGCTGATTTTGATAACAGAAAACCTTTGCATGATACATCCACAACATGGTTTTGAGATGTCCCTTGTTTATGGTCGTCAACATGGATTTATTATTTTCTTGACAATAATTCTTCTTTTTTATCTATATATTCGAGACACTAGATTTATTTATCTAACAATCATTTCCTCAAAAGCTTAAACTTGTATTATTTGTGTTAATATATATCATGCATCTAATAACCTCCTCTCTAGTAGCTTCCTTTGAGCTCACGAGTAAGCTTAATATATTGGGGAAATAAGCATGTGAGGTTTCAACATATAACCTCTTGATAAACTTGCTCTTACTCCATGATAGAGTTTGGGTCCATAATATATATTGTACAGACCCAAGTATGTGGTGACATTAAATGATTTAGATCTCATAGCATGGAGACCTTTACAAAAGAATTAGGCCCAACAAGAGACAGTTCCTATGGATCATCTCTGTTAACTTGCTTTACAAAACTTCAGTTTCTTTGCCAGTGGTCTTAAGCATACTTTAAACATGTCTTGTACTGCTCTCTATGAATTCTACACATGCAGGTGTTCATTAGCTGCTGTGAAAGGCTGACTACCATTGATCTTTTCAAGATGGAATTAATGTTGTTGAAACATAATGATGGTGATGCAACACCAAAGTAAAAGTTAGAAGAACAAAGTATGATTGAATAACTCTAGGAATCACTCCTAGAAACCCTAGGCTTCACACTAAGGTCTCGTTGTATCACACAAAGAGATTGAAATAACTCTAGGAATCACTCCCAGAAACCCATCGGGATCTTTGCATCACACAAAGACACTTGTAGTTGCTGGAAATTCTTCATTCATTCATTGATTCTTCAAGATTGAATACAACTATATATATAGGTGTTTCTAGGGACTCACAACTTTTTGGAACTGCCGTTTAGTAAAGGATGTAACTAGGAACTAACAACTTTGACTGACTTGGAACTAACAACTTTGATTGTCTACTAAAGACTAATAAAGACTATTGAATATCACTTAAGGACCATTGCAAAATGACAACTAATGGAAAACAACAAACATTGGAAATGATACTAACTTATGACCAATTGTCACCAGCCCCTTATATAAGATCCCAACTAAGCCAATTATCATCCAAAGAGTGCCAAATTAAGGTTTGGGCTTTGGAGCCAATTCCTTTGCATTTGTGATAGACTTTTAAAGATGGTTGCTACTTGTCTCCATAATATGGTTAGTGTTTAGTCTGTCCATCCATTGAACCATTTTTACCCTTATGATTAAGATGCCCTTATTTCCTCATTCAAACTATATGCATGAAAAGAGTCATGTTTTATGCTCTTTATATGGTGGATTTGGAATATTAGTTACAATATTATATCCATTTTTCATTTTTAGGCTTATGGAACATTTTGATTGTTTTTCTTTTTTCAAATTCATATTGTTTTATACACAAATAAGAATTTTTTTAACCTCATTTGAATCATTGTTATTTAAAGCTATGCTATGTTAATTATTGATTATCTTAAGTTACGCTTGTAGGGATTCATTTTATTTAGTCATCATCGATTTATTATCATCATCAGGTTGTTTTTATGATTTATAGATTCTCTTCTCACTCAATAAGGTTTTTAATGGGTTAATATATATATATATATATATATTCATTTTGGTTTCCTTTAGGACTTGAACCTAGAACTCTAAAATCCTATCCCAAATTCCTTTACCACTTGAGTCAGCTCAAGGGATAAAAATTTTATTTTCCAGCCCATCCAGCTTGTTTTGTATAAATTTGCTTAAACTCATTTGTAAAACAAAAGTAGTTTCAAAGTACAACTTCTCAACTTCTTGAAATTATGTGGTAATCATCTAACATGTGAGTAGATGGTCATCTTTCTCTCTCCATCATTTTTTTTCTTTGAGGATTTTAAGATACATTTGCCTAGTTTTTAGGTGCTAAAAATATAGCATTCTTTGAAGGGTGTGCTATAAGGCTTTGTCAACAAGTACAAAAAACTCCTCTCAATTGAACAATTGGATATTTTATCAGCCCAAATTCTGCTTAGATGTATCTTTGAATGACAAAGGTATATTGCATAATGGGGTCCTTGTAGTACATGATATACCATCAATTGGCATCCAAAGGTACAACCTAGGATTTGCTTCTTTGCATGGAAGCAGCTTGGGGAATATTTTTAACCCTTGATTAACTTAAAAAGAGAGGAAGGCTTTTGGAAAATCGGTTCTTTTTGTGTAAAGTAAGGAGGAAAACATATATAATATCCTTCTTTACTGTTTCATAACAAGAGCTTATGGGAGCAGTTTCTTTCCTTTATTTTTTTGGAGTTCTTTGGATCTTTCCACAGTCACTTAAGCAAGATTTGGAAGGTTGGAAGGAACAATTTGTGGGTATAAAGAGAAAGGAGGTGAGAGCTTTGGTTGAGTTCATTATGCCTATTTTGACTGTGTGTGGAAGGTGAGGAACAAAAATTGTTTTTGAAGATATGGAGCTGTCCATCCAAAAAAGGAAGAGTTCTTTTGTTTACAGACTCTGGTTGGAGACTAAAGCATATATAAAGGACGGTCTTGGAACTCTGGTTGATTTCGTAGATTGGCTGAATTCATGGTGAAGTTGTGTTGCTGCTCAGTTACACTAGTCAGTTTGGTAGTTCGGAGGGATTTTGGGGGTTGATTGTTCTTGCAGGCTATTTTTTTTTTGGTGTCTTTTGGGTCTGTTCTGTTTTTGTGTTGTTTCGTTATGCTATGTTCAGTGGGGTCAGATTATTCTTTTGTACTCCTTTGAGTCACTATCCAGACTTTATTAAATATATCTTTCTTTACCTATCAAAAATGATATACTGTCAATAGTAGTGCTGGATGTTATTTCTATTTACCATTTTGAGTAATATTTGATATTATCTGGAAGTTTTAGACATTCAAAATGTAGTTCAGAAAAAGGAAAGACTTTAGATAAGCAATTTGATATTATATTGAGCCATATCTAACTTAGATATACTTCTCGCTAATATAAGTATATTGCATGATGGATCGTTGTGGTTATGTCATTAGTAATGATGTTTAATATTATATTTTTTCCTACTATTTTGATTTCTTATTTTATGATATTACATTGATTTTTATGCGTAAAATATGTAGTTCTACAAAAATAGTTGCATAAAGTGGTTTATGTTAGCAATATAGGTTGTATTTGAAGGTATTTCTACAAGGTTTTTTTTTTGATTGATAAGACAAGAGTATAAAAAAATGCATTAAGAGATTGAAGTATACACCAAATTAAAGAGTAAAGGAACAAGCGGAACAAAAAACACATCACCGCCCCTCAAATTATGGCCAACCACTCCAAAAAGCCTATGAGTGAAGAACCCTCTTCACTTGAGTACAAACTATTCTAGCTCCATAAATTATGAACAAAAGAGAGCTTAATCTCTCAGACACCTCAGGCGTGTGGGTTGGCAGTTTTGTCTTAGCTCTCCTTTGTGCCGTATTCGGCCCCTTTGTATACTTCTCTAGTGTACTCTTATGGGGTGCCCGTTTGTGGCTCTGGCCTTTATATTAATTTGTTTTCTTTGCCTATCAAAAAAAAAAAAAAAAAATCTATGTACACCTAAAGTCCCCTCCTAAAAGCTATACGATTTCTCTCCTTCAAAACTGCCCAAAAAATACAAAGAGGAACATACTTCCAAATCTTCCTCCTTTTCTTTCCCATGAAGGACCCCCTCTTACTGAAAAGAGCCTCCTTGACCGTTCTGGGAAAGACCCAGAGAACACCGAACAAGGAGAAGATTATGTCCCACAAAGAGCTAGCCACTGAGCAATGCTACTTGATATGATGAACTGTCTCTTCTGCCAATTTGCAAAGATAACATGTATTAGGGAGTTGCTAACCCTTTCTCTGTAACTTATCCAGCATTAGGATCTTCCCCTAAGCTACTTCCCACGTGAAGAAGACTGACTTTGAAGGAGTGCAAGCCGTCCAAATGCCCTTGGCTGGGAAAAGAGTCTCGGACCTCGGTCCTATCCCATCAGCTTCTCTGATTGGGAATCTATCTTTAGAAAATCAAGCTAGAGGATTAGAAATATTTGTTTCCTATAATATAAATGATTGTATCCATGTATAGGAAATCATTAGAAGATATTGTTGTAAAGTATTAACAATTGTATATATCTAGGTAAACTTACCTAAGATAGATATGGCAGTTCCTATGATTTAAGGATCTAATTGGATCCTCTTTTGTATATATGTACGTGACTGATTCTTAATAAAAGAAGGAGAAAAACTTTCAGACAGCTTCATGGTATCAGAACAAGTCTGATCTTGTCACCGACCTTTTTCTGCTCCATCCATTTATCCTCTTTTCCTTTTTGACTTCATCTGTCCTCAATGGCAGATTCTGAGCAAGCCTCTTCTGTTAGTGGACCTCTTGCCACAACTCCTCTAGTCCAGAATTTTCAGGCCTCCACAGAGAATAGTCTTATCCCAATAACCAGCCACAAACTCACAGCCACAAGAAGTGTTGTTCGGCAAGGTGATAATCCACTTGCTCTTCATGTTAGTCATAAACTTCCATCCTCTTGGATAGTGGATTCTGGGGCACCTGATCATATGACAAGTGATAGAACTTTGTTTTCATCCTATTATGCATATCATGGTACTCTTACTGTTTGCATAGCTGATGGCACTAGTTCTAAAGTGGCTGGAATTGACACTGTTAAGTTATCCAGAACTTTAGCTCTCCAATCTGTGTTGTTTGTGCCAAATTTGGATTGCAATCTACTCTCTGTTAGCAAGTTATGAGACTTGATTGTGAAACTAAGTTTTTGCTGAATCTTGTGTTTTTCAGGACTTGAAGTCAGGGAAGATTATTAGTAATGCTGAGTTTTGTGCAGGATTATACCTTCTCAGAGTCAATAATTCTCCAACAACTTCAGAGTGTAGAAATCTTGGAAACAAGTCTCATTGTTAGTTTGGTAGTTTTGAGTCATTTGATCATTCCAATAAAGTTAGTACCATAATGATGTGGCACTACCGTTTAGGTCATCCAAACTTTCCATATCTTGAACGCTTATTTCCATCATTATTTATCAATAAAAAGGCAAAATTATTTCAGTGTGATGTATGCCAATTATCCAAACATACTCGCAGCCATTATGCGCCAAGACCTCATACTCCATCTCAACCCTTTTCTCTCATTCATGGGAATATTTGGGGACCCTCAAGAGTTGAAAATATCACTAGGGCACGCTGGTTTCTTTTGCTTGTAGATGATCATACAAGATTGAGTTGGACATTTCTTATGAAAAACAAGTCTGAAACCAGTCAAATCTTCCAACCATTCCATAAGATGATTCAAAATCATTTAAACCAATATCTGCTTTAAACTGATAATGCTCGAGATTTCTTTAACTCCATACTTGGGTCATACCTTCAATCTCATGGAATTGTACATCAAAGCTCATGTGTGGACACACCCCAACAAAATGGTGTGGCTGAACACAAAAATCGCCACTTGCTTGAGGTGGCATGTTCTCTATTATTCACACCTATGTTCCTCAAAATTTATGGGAAGAGGCTATCCTAACTGCACATACTCCTTAGAGTGTTTGGATGTATAGCCTTTGTCCACATACATTCCCAACACCGAATCAAATTTGATGCTAGGTCCACAAAGTGCATTTTCCTAGGTTATTCACCTAACAAAAAAGGGATATAAATGCTATTGCCCCATCACCAAGAAAATCTTTCATTCCATGGATGTCACTTTCTTTGAAAACAAACCATATTATCCCAATTCTGCAATTCAGGGGGAGAAAAATGAGCAAGAATCATAGAATTGGAATTGGATATCCCTTATTGACACTACATCCAAAACTCCAAGTTCTCCAAGTCCTATTCTCACTTTTGTTCCAGATTCAAGTCATGCAATTCCATTATCCAAACCCATTCCAAATCCTGAGTCAAGTGTTTCAAGTCCAACTTGTGTCCAAAATAAAGAACTCCAAGTCTATTCACGGATAAAAAGGAAACCTGAAAGGCCCAAATCTGAACCTATACCAACTCAGCAAATCCAAGAGTCCAACCTGGGTTTAGGTACCCCTGAACACGCACAAGGTGAGGCTGAACTTGACTTTATTTCCGTGGCTGAAAAAGGGACTGAAATCAATAAAATCTAGACTAGCACTTTGTTTCTGATGGAAAAGGACTGAAACTTATCAAGACCTGACCAACCGATTGCATTAAGAAAAAGATAATGCTTCGCACTCCAACACCCACTCCGGTATCACTTGTCATACTCCAACTTATCACCAGGTTATAGGGCCTTTGTGACTTCTCTAGACCAGATTCAGATTCCCAATTCAATCCAAGAAGCATTGAAAATGTCTCAATGGAAAGCTGCCACCTTAGAAGAGTTAAAATTGTTAAGGATTAGTCTCCTAATCCATTTAGGATTCTTTTCCTTCTCTCTTTAGTTCTTTTTACTCTAACTTTGTTTTCTTTTTGCCCTAACACTAGAGTATATATATGTATTTTTCCTCATTTGTAAATGAATGAGAATACATAATTCCTTTTCTCTCAACATCGTATTAGAGCCATAGAAGAGTTTGGGAATATTAGGGTTAGGGTTTTTCCATGTGGTCAATTCCAGCAACCCATCCAACGATTGTGCCTCACTCCAGTCGTATTACGCCAAGCCGCAGCCTCCTGAGCCATAGCCACCATCTAACAACTCACACCGAAAATTTTTCCCACTGACTTTCTACAACTCCTGAGCTCCTGATCGTTATGATGTTTCCGCCACTGACTTCACCACCAGTCACCACCGATCAACTAGCCTATCTCCCTGGTTTTCTGCTCCAACACCCGACCGCACTCTTCCTCCGCTTGTACTCACAACGATTTTCTTCTCGCTGAAGCTTGATTTTCCCACACCAACCACATCAATGTAGATTTTTCAAGAGTTGTTTTGCCCTCTAAATTCCCAAGCTATCCTTCTGCACTCTTATAATCTGTGATATCTCACTTTTTGGTTTCTATGGCTACCAAAGGTTCAATCTTTTCTCCCATTTTGGTCAGATCTCGTAATAAATTAGTCGCATGCCCCTTTGCACGGAAAACATCCAATCTGATCCATCAGGTTTTGGCCGCCTGCACCTAATGCCTCCTGCCGCTTTTCACATTCCTCCTCCCGGGGACCTCGATTCTTGATTTTGGAGCCTCTGATCATGTTTCCGATAATAAGGATCTTTTTTCTTCTCTTACCTTTACTTCTCCTTTATCCATGTTTACTTTAGCTAATGGATCTCAAACCATAGCTAAAGCTGAACTCGCCCGCATGCCCTTTTCCTTCCCTACCCCTTACTAATTCCGTATGTTCCCGATTCTTCTTTTAATTTGATTATCAATAATTTAATCTGATCTTAATTGCTTCGACACTTTTCGATAACTCGTCACATTGCAGATCGGATTACGTAAGGCATAATCGCACAGACGTGAATCTCAAGGCCTCTTCATCTTAGCTCGCCACCTTCCAACGCTAAGTGATTCCATGGATACTCCTCTCCTTATTCACAATCGTCTTGGTCATCCGAACATTTCAAAGCTTCAGAAAATGGTTCCTTGTTTTTCTAGTTTGTTCTCAATTAAGTGTGAGTTATATCAGCTTGGGAAACATACTCGTGTCTCATTCCCAAAGCGTCTAGATCAACGGACAAAGTGTCATTTCGAGCTTGTCCACACCGACACTGGGGTCTTTCTCGTTGAGCCCACTTAGGTTTGGTACTTGTTACTTTATAGATGACATTTCGATGTAATTGGCCATTTTTAATGAAAACTGTCCCAGTGATTCTCTATTTTCCGTAAGTTTTGATGCTGAACTGAACTAATTACCAGCCTCAATCATAATCCTACGACGTGATAATGCTAAGAACATCTTCGCATTAGTCTCTTCCTTTATGTCCCTTCACACGATTCTTCACCGCCCTTCACAGGCTACACTCCCCAACAAAATGGAGTGGTCGTGTTAATAAGAACCATTATTTAGTCGGGAACCGTCATACTCTTACTCCATCAAGGTTCTCACGCTTCTGGAAGTATCTTAGCCGCTTGTTATTTGATTAATCGTATGCCATCATCCGCTTTTCATGATCGATCCTCATTCTATCCTTTTCCTAATCAACCTCTCTTCGCCTTCCTCCTCGTATGTCTGGTCAGGTCTCGTTTTGTTCATATTCTTACTCCCTGGCAAGATAAAGCCTCAACCAAAGCAACCAAGTGTGCCTTCTCGCTGCCTCATCACGAGGGTTATAGATATGTTATTATAATCACATCAGCCCTTCTGTTGATGTCACTTTTGTGTGGTTCCTCTTCTTTTCCTCACAAGAGCATCCTCATGTTTTATGTCTTACATGTCCCTTTGTCTTACCACCTCTAGATTCCTTCTCCACCTATGAATGCTAAGTGACTCGAATTAATTTCAGTTTATACTCACATCCTCGTCCTCCAACAAGGCCTCATGCTGATTCATCTTCTATGCCACCGGCCATCTCCTTCTCCGACTTCAGAACCTCCCGATGATCTCCAGTTTCCAATCGGGAGTGGCACTTGCCTCACTTGTAAATCATCCCGGCAGTAATTTCAAGCTATCATCGCTTATTTTTACCATATTTTGCCTTTGTTTCCACCTTGTCTTCTGTCTTTATCCCTACAAGCACTAGTGATCTCTCTCATTCGGCCGGAAACCTGGCAATGGTTGAGGAAATGGATGCTCTTTCCTCCAATGGCACATGGGAGTCTTGTCACCTTCCTTCCGCAAGTCTCTTGTTATTATCGGTTTATACAAAGGAAGGTGGGACCCGGCGCCGTAGATCGCTTAAGGTCCGCTTATCGCTAAGGATATACTAAGATTATGGTCGACTATTATACCTTTTCCAGTGGCTAAGATTGTTCTGTCGCTGTTTTCTTGAAGGTCGCGCCATGGCCCTTTTTCGGCCAGATATCAAGCACGCCTTCCTTCACGCGATCTCGGCCGAGACAAGATATAATTTCGAAAGAACTGGGCTAGTTTTGTTTGCCTCGGGATCTATTTGTATAAGTACGCCGTTGTTGGTATGGTCTCGAAATAGCCTCCTCGAGCTTGGTTTAGCCGATTTAGCTTAGTGGTTCACGAGTTTGACATGATTTGAAGCACAGCAAACCATTCGGTTTTTTATCATCATACTTCTCTTGGCCAGTGTATTTACTTGATTGTTTATGTGGATGACATTGTCACTATAGGTAGTGACTAGGATAGTATTCAGAAATTCAAACAACACCTCTTCAGCAACTTTCAGACAAAAGACTTGGGGAAACTCAATTATTTTCTAGGCATTGAGATAGCTCAGTTTGATTCTGGAGTGGTTATTTCTCAAAGAAAGTATACATTGGATATTTTTTTGATGGATAAGAAAGTATACATTGGATATATTCAATATCACACCGTGTCGACTGTAAGCTCAGACACTTCTATGGATCCAAATGCCAACCATACTGCGACAAGGATCTTTATAATGATTCAGGAGATATCGAATATTTAGGGTAAAATTGAACTATCTCACTATCACTCGCCCGACATTTCTTTTCTTGTGAGCGTAGTTAATCAATTCCTACAAGCACCTCAGGATGGCCATCGGGATGTTGCGTCAGATTCTCCATTATGTCAAAGGAAATTCAGTCAAGGGGTGTCAGATGAACAGTGTTACCCTAGATTGTCGGGCTACGCTGATGCAACCGGGCAGGCTCACCCACCATAGAGGTTACATCAGATATCGGGTGTCTACTGAGGTAATTTAATATCTCGAAAAGAGCAAGAAACAAGATGTAGTAGCCGTGATCTAAATTTCAGTATCGAGCTATGGCCTTAGCAACATATGAACTCATATGGTTAAAGTACCCTTCCAAGAGCTAAGATTTGGGAAGATGAACATATGAAGTCATATGTGATAATCAAGCTTCCTCGTATATTTCATCTAACCCAATTTTCCATGAGAGACTAAGCACATCATGGGATTGCCACTATCAAAAGTTAGCATTGCACGAGATGCATGACTACTAGTTTTATTAACTCTAATGACCAACTATGCATATCTTCACTGTGTTTTATGCGCCCTAGGATAAGATGGTAATGATACAAGATTTCTCGATCTATATACTCCAGCTCTTGTGTGAGAAGCATATAATATCTCCTAACATTTAGGATTTTTTTTTCTTCTCTCTTTAGTCTCCTAGTTAGACTCTAACTTTGTTTTTCGCCTCTAACACTAGAGTATATGATGCTTCCTTTGTAAACGGTAGCGAGAATACAAAATTCCTTTTCCTCAACAAAGAGCACTCGAGAAAACGGGACATGGACTCTTACCGCATTTACCACCGTGAAACTTATTGTCGGGATGTGCAGTCGGATTTTCCTACCAAATATAAAGCAAAATGGAAATGTCGAGAGTGTTTGGCTGGGCGGCTCAGGCAAAGTGGGCTTTACTCGCACCTGGCTGATCGGCCATCAAGAACCCGCTCATGCCAACCTAACGCTATTCTCGTGTCCTTCTTCTATCAAGAAGAAACCAAGATTGGCCATTGTATCAACTAGATGTGAAAAATGCGCTTTGGGTCGGGGATCTCGTAAGAGGTGTGTACATGGATATAACAACAAGGTTTGAAGACAAATTTGCTAAAGGAAAGGTATGTAAACTTCGAAAATCCCTCTATGGCTTTAAACAATCGCTAGGGCCTGGTTCAAAAGATTTACAAGGATTCTAAGACATGATGGTTATACTCAATGCCTAGCAAATCATACTTTCTTTGTCTAGCATTCAACTTTTGATAAGATCATTATTTGAATAGTCTATGTGGATGATATATCCTTCAACTGTAATTGAAAAGAAGAAATATTCATCTTAAAACATCTTCTCAGAGAATTTGAAATCAAGGATTCGGGGACACCCAAAGAGTTTTCTTAGGATGGAAGTGGCTAGATCTCATGAGAGGTGAGTTTGAGGCTTCAAAGGAAGTACACCTTTGATCTCTTGAGAGAAACTAGAATGAGTGGGTGCAAGCCGGTCGAAACGCCTATGGACCCTAATGCTAAACTTGGAAATATCATCCAAGGAGAAGTTGTTGATCGAGGTAGGTACCAACGACTGGTAGGGAAGCTAATTTACTTAACTCACACTCGGCCAGATATAAGTTTTATTAGTCAATTCTTGAACAAGCCCTCCAAGGAGCATATGGAAGTTGTGTATTGTATCCTTAGATACCTTAAAAATGTTCCAGGTAAGGGACTCATGTTCAAAAAGACACCTAATAGGTCCCTTGAAATTTATACAGATGCTGATTGGGTTGGTTCCCCTATCAATCGAGGTCAACTTCAGGGTATTGTTCGTATGTATGGGAAATTTAGTGACTTGGCGTAGTAAGAAACAACAAGTTGTTGCTCGGAGTAGTGCTGAAGCTGAATTTCGGGTCTTAGCACATGGAGTTTGTGAAGGAATTTGGTTAAAGCGTTTTATCGAATAACTAAGGATCGCACCGAAGACCCTATATAGTTTTGGCGACAACCAATCATTGCAGCACCGCAAAACCCGCCATCATGACAGACGAACATGTTGAAATAGATGGACATTTCATCATCGAGAAGATTGAAACAAAGGTGATCAACCTAAGACATTTTCCTTCACAGTAGTAGGCAACATATATCTTGACAAAGGCGCTACATCGTCCTAATTTCTATGAGCTAAATTCGAAGTTGGGAATGGCTAGCATATATCATCTAGCTTGAGGGGGAGTGTAGAAAATCAAGCTAGAAGATTAGAAATATTTGTTTCCTATAATATAAATGATTGTATCCATGTATAGGAAATCATTAGAAGATATTGTTGTAAAGTATTAAGAGCTGTATATTATTTAGGTAAACTTTCCTAAGATAGATATATGCTCCCAGATTTAAAGATTCGATCGATCCCTTTGTATATATACGTGACTGATTCTTAATAAAAGGAGAAAAACTTTTAAAAAGCTTCACTATCCACCTCCACCCTTTCCCGTACAACCCTATCTAAATCTTTAAGATATCCTTAACATTTTAGAGTTTATGTTGGCACGCCCAAACTTAATCGTTAAAGGCTCTCAAGAAATTGAGCTTCCAACCCCCATTGCCAAACCGTCATCCCCACACCTGAAAGCACTGCTTTTTATTTTTGTCGAATCGGGTTACTATTAAGGGCTGGTGTCACACACCTAATTGTTGGCTTGCGTGTGTGGCACCTAGGAACCTACTAGGTCAGCCTTTAGATGCCCCACACCCACAGAACACAAAGACGTATGGGGCTCTCCCCAACTCATATTTTATTAACTCTTAAAATACAAGACACTCATGCAAAGGCTTCCACATACTGTCGGGATGCTCAATGCTCTCAATGGATCCAACTCTAATGAATTAGCCAAGTGGGCATGCAAGCCCTTTATATAGGCTGCTCAGGTAGTCTTGGGGAGAATCATGCACTGAGTCCCACTTCTAACTCAAGTCTTGCTCAAGCCACGTGAATCCTTCCCTGACTAGGTGTCCTTACTCCTCATCATGATCTCCAAGGCACTAACCACATTCCCGTTGTACTCGACCAAAATTTGGCGCCTGTCATGTGCCTGTGCCCAAGGCTCCTGGCCCCAAGGCGCTTCCCCACTGATCTCGTCTTGCCCATGCCACAGCATAGCCCTCTGTCACACCACACATCATGGTCGTGGGTCCTCAAAGGCCTTCAAAAAAAAATTAGAGAAAGGATCAAAACGGTGTTGGGCTCTTTAGGTCCAAAATGATGTCATTTTGTGTAAGTTACTTAAAAAGCATAATAAAACGATGTTGTTTTGGTATCTCTAGTTCCAAAACGACATAGTTTTATCTTTGTTTAAGTAACTTAATCAAAAGGACATTGTTTTGGGCCTTGTAATTGAAAAACAAAAAAAAGATGTCACCGTGCCATGACCCTAGCTGCTGGAGAATAAGAAGAGGAGGAGGAGGGGGGAAGAAAAGAAGCTAAAAACATAAGAAAGAGGGCTCAGGTGCACCTAAAGAGGGCTTTGCGCATTGGCAGACGCCTTCTGTGCCTCGTTGTTACCTTGTCGAAGGGGAGTTGTCCTGGCTTAGGAGGTGCGTTGATGGCTCGCTTGGCGTCGCCTTTAGGTGCACCTTAAGCATGCTTTTGAAAACTATGCATTTTACAATGAGCTAAAGCATATTTTAAATATGGCCTTGTTTGTCCATACGAAGTTGCAATACTTGAAAGTATGACTACCATTAATTTTTCTAATAAAGGTTGTGAAAGGATAGAAGAAAATAATACTTTTCTTTATTGATTAAGTGAGTGAGTTAAAATACAATATAGGTCCTACCTATTTATATAGGTCAGGAAGACACAAAAAGGAAACAAATAAAATACTAAAATGAAGGAAAATAATGTATAAGAAAGTAAGGGGATAAACCAAATAATATTCTAAGAATATCCTATGATTCTCAACCAAGGATCAAAATATTTCCAGAATACATATACATCTAAGAATTGGATTTACTGATATATCTGGAATATTTCCATATTATTCTACAAAAATATCGGTAAAATGAAAATTATATAAGAATTATCTTAAATTTTGTTAATATATTTGTAAAGTAAAGTTATCTCTATCCTAACATGTTTTATCTAAGATAAAAACTAAGTAATTTTGATATTGATACTAATTGTAGTAAAAGCATTGTCAGCTTGATGGTAGAGAGAATGCATTCCATACATTTTCAATGTGTTCGAACTCAAGAAGCAGGTGTTTTGAAGTTCATTCTTTTATCCGAAATTTGACTAAAATCAGAAATATCCCTATTATTTCCCTATAAATCAGTAAAAATACTGATAATTACCGAAAAATTGACGATTTAACCAATATTTATATCAACCAACTATTGGTAACGAATATCTTGTCGATGCCGCTTGACACCCGATATTTTGCCGATATATCGGCCAATTTTATTGATATTTTTGTTCTTGTTATCAACAAAGGTGAATTTAATAGTGCCATTAAACATAATGATGGCTAGTTTTTACTCTTTTGTACATCCTTCTAACTTTTTCCCCCTTTCTATTAACGTTTCTCATGCTTCATCATGCACATTATATGTATGGAAAGATTTGTGTTTTGTGCCCTTCATATGGTGGAGTTTTAATGTAAGTTGATAGTATTATGGCCATTTTTGTAACCATGGTTTGATTGAAAGGAGGGGTCTATTTATAGATTATCTTTCCATGCTAGTCAGGTTTGCCATAAACTTTTGGTTGGTTAAGACTTTTGAAGAGGTCTTGCTTTGATATCAATTTTTTTTTTATTATTGATCAAAATTACCAAGTTACACATTAGCAAATAAATATAAGACAAAAATGTGCTGCTCTATACTCATCATTAAAAAAAAAAAAAGACAACAATGTAAAATGCTATGAAGTAAAAAGATAATCGAGTATGCATTTGGTTTACTATGTACCAAGAGATCTTTTTCCCTTAAGTGACTACCTCACGCTCTCTTCAAAACTTTACAAGGCTTTTGTCCAATTCTTATATCCTTTAAGAGAACCAAAACAGAACTTTCTTTGAAGAGTAGGTATACAGTTGGAGAGCTTTACTTTGAGTGATGAAATGTAAATTTAGTGATAAAAAGGGTTTGGATATAATCTAGTAATGATTTTCAGTGGTGTCGCTTTGCTTTAATTTCATTATACATTAAATTTACACTTCTGTTTTTTATTTTTAAATTTTTTTTAATAGAAAGGTAAAATCTTGAACTATAATAAATT
This sequence comes from Tetrastigma voinierianum, assembly GCA_016808115.1. Classification (NCBI taxonomy): domain Eukaryota; kingdom Viridiplantae; phylum Streptophyta; class Magnoliopsida; order Vitales; family Vitaceae; genus Tetrastigma; species Tetrastigma voinierianum. Next base: position 56,255 of record JAEQBH010009037.1, on the reverse strand, counting down.
CGCTATATTGGTTTGGTCTTTAGGTAAATGTATTATTAAGTGTATATACCATTTCCAATTTTATTCATTCTTGATTTTTAGCTTGTGTTTACATGCAAAGAATATGCTATCTTTTAATTTACTTCAACCAGAGTTATATTGGCTTAGTCAAGGGTGTTTGATTGTATATATGCTTTTGAAATATTTTACTTACCTTATTTAATGTAAACCCAAATTGAGCTTAATGCATAACCAATTAAAAGGCGTTATATGTCTTGGAACTTAGTATTAAATGTGGAAAATAGTTTTACACTACACCTAGTACACCTTGATTTAGGCCTTTGATGCATGGATAGATCCATTTTCGCTCTCTATATTTAATCTTTCTTCACATCTCTCCCTACTATCATGTTGCTATATTTGTATTATGAATTCTTATCTTTAAGGTCATTCTTTAGTCACCTAGGTGCCTATTAAATATGGATACATGTTTGTGAAAGATGTCAAGGGGGCCTTTCCTATAAAGCATTAATGGCAATATGATCTTGTTAAAGAGCATGATATTCATATTAAAACCCAACCCACAAGCTTTGTTTCTAGAGAGCTCATTTGGTCATGGCATCAAAGCTTGGTTTGACTCCAGGTCTCGCTCGAGTCACCTCTCTGAATCTGAAATCCCCATTTGCTTCTGGCTCTGAATCTAATGAAGGACTTTGTTTGCCTATTTGACTCTTTACATGCGAGTATGGGGCCGCAGGTGAGGGAGGGTGTTAAAGAGCATGATATTCATATTAAACCCAAATCCTTTTCTATCTAAATACATGACCTTAGTTGTTCGATTACCTTTTCTCACTCTTTTGTAACCTTGTAGGACCGAGTACGAGGAGGATGATTGCATAGGACATGAGTCTCAAGGCCTTTATCATCTCAGTTTGACCCCATATTCCACCGTCTGCACTTCAACAGATGACCCTCTTCCCGTCCATCGTCGTCTCGGTCATCCGAACATTTCAAGCTCTGTAAGATGGCCCTCGCTAGCTTATCTTTAATAAGAGCGTGAGTCTGGAAGTTTTCGTGGGCCAAACATACCGTGTTTCATTTCTCAAGGGCTTAGAGTCTCTACCAAGTCTCCCTTTTGAGCCTGGGCCCACACCGATGCTCGTTCATTCCAAATTGCGTCTACTTTAGGTTTCCGGTATTTTGTTACATTTATTGATGATTTTTCCCGTTGTACTTGGCTATTTTTAATGAAAAGTCTAACTGAGTTATTTTCTGTGTTCCAAAAATTCTTTACTGAGATTCGCAAGCAATTTCATACTTCTATTCACATTTTACGCAATGATAATGCCTTGGAATATGCTTACACTCCACAACAAAATCAGGTGGTTGAGCGCAAGAATCGTCACTTAGTCAGAGATAGTCGTGACTCTTCCTCTCCACTAAGGCCAGCCTCAACATTTTTTGGTCGTTTATCTTAACCGTCGCTACTCGCTTCAATCGCATGCCCTCTTCTATCCTGGGTGATCAAATTCCTCATTCTCTTCTCTTTCCTAATCAACCCCTATTTTTGTCTCCCTCCACATGTTTTCGGATGCACTTGTTTTGTCCACATCCTTACTCCTGGATAAGATAAACTTTCACTAAGGCCAAGAAATGCATCTTCCTTGGTTATTCCCTCCTGTAACACGGGTACCGCTGCTATTCTCTCGATACACATCGATACTTTGTTTCTGCTGATGTCACATTTTTTTAACATTCTTCTCTTTTCTCTACCCCACCGCCTTCTAGTCTCGAGGTTTTATCTCTACCTCTCATCTTTCCCATTTCGCCCTTATCATTTGAGTCCACAACTTCTCCACCTCGTCCATTACAGGTTTATACACGTCGTCCTTCGTACCGACACTAGGTCTCTCGATGACTCATCTCCTATGGCACCCTCTTCCATGTCACACGCCTCATTGGCTCACCATCCTCCCATCACCATCTGAAGGTACCTGCTCCTCTCGTGAATCCCCATCCTATTTATACTTTCCTATCTTATCATCGCTTATCTTCACCATATTCTGCTTTTATTTCCACCTCGCTCTCTCTGCTTTCTTTCCCCTCACATCGGGTCTATGAGACTTCTCATCCAGCCGGGAATAGCAAATGTCAATAGAAATGGTTGCTTTACATTCTATTGGCACATGGGACATAGTCCTCTTATCAATACAAGTCCCCTTTAGGGTCAGTCTGGGCTTTATACTATTAAGATTATCCGGACGGTCGAGTGGATCGCTTTAAGGCTCATTTGGTCGCGGCGGGTATACCTGCTAAATATATGGGTCCGATTACTATAACACTTTCTTCTCTCATTGGCCGCCAAGATGGCTTCCATTCGTCTTCTCTATCTATATCACACAGCCTGTCTCAGATCACTGACATCAAGAATGTCTTTCTCCATGGCGATCTCTTCACAAAGGAGGTGATACATGAGCGCAACCACTGTGATTTGTCATCGTGGGAGCTCCTGGCTTAGCATTGTGCTACAAATATCTCTTATGCGCCTAAAGCATTCCCTCGAGCTTTGTTCGCCGCTTTAGCTCAGGCAATGTGAGTTCGTATGACTCAAGCACATCCGACCACTCGCCTTCTATCACATACATCATTGCGATGGGCAGTATCTATCCGATTGTTTACGTGATCGATATCGTTATAACAAAGCGATCATGACCGTATTCTAAACTTAAACAAGATTCTCCACCCACTGCACAAAAGACTCGGGTATAGCCTCGCCCAATTCAGCGTGGTCATGTCTCGAGGAAGTACACCTTAGATATACTGAGGAACCGTATGTTCGATCAGAACCCCAGATTAATTTCTATGGATCCGAATGTCAAGCTTGTACCTGGATAGGGGGAGTCTCTATGAGATCCAAGGAGATATCGACGACTAGTAGGAAGACTAAACTACCTCACCATCACTTGACCAGACATTTCTTTCTCTAGTGAGTGTAGTTAGTCAGTTCCTACAGTCACCATGTGATAGCCATTGTGATAATGTGATCCGTATTTTCCACTATATCAAAGGAACACCGGGCCAAGAGGTGCGACATGAAAAAATGGCAGGTCACCATTGTTGAGAACAGATACTGCAGTCGCCACACACGCCCAATTGTAAGATATCATTTATCAGCAATACCATCTAGAAACGCTAAGGTTAGATGAAGTGAATCAGGTCTGAGTGTCAATACATCAGCGCGACTTTGGTAATCCTAGAACTTATATGGCTCCAGACAACTTTTAGGAGCTACACAAGGATGGCCAAATGATGCTTGTGCGGGATAACCAAGCGGCTCTACACATTGCTTCCAACCCGCTCTTCAGCGAGAGTGACCAAACATATCAAGTGGACTCATCACTTCATTCGAAAAAGAAGATTGCCTCAGCACGCGACTACCAGTTTCGCTAACTCGAAAGTGACCAACTAGCGCATTATTTTCACTGAGCCCTCCGAGGTCCAAGGATTCGCACAGATTTTGTAACAAGCTTGATGCATATAATCTATATCCTCCAAATAGGAGCTGTTGAGGAATCATGGTTTCAGAATATCCCTATGATTTATTCCCTACCTTTCTTGTGCATTATTTTCCTTTTATTCGTACTTTATTTATTTTTCCTTCAGGTGTCTTCCTAACCTATATAAATAGGTAGAACTTATGTCAGATTTATCGATTCAATAAGAAAGAAAAGGATTCTTCTTTCCTTTTCCACACCTCTAAGCTTGCTTTTAGAGTTAGCCTTAATATATCCATTATGTCAAGCAAAGAAGGTCTGTGGGGCTTAGGACAGACTTAACGCATTTTTAATGGTGAAGTTAGCCTTTTGCTATCGATCACTTCTGGGATTAATGAAAGTCTTGGTTTGTAGCTGTGGAGTTGCGTGTGGATTGGTGTGTATCGAGCACATTGGCTAGAACGAGAAGGTGAGGTGCACTTGCATTTCAGGGCATTGCTCATATTGTTAGCTTTCCTATTATCTCTGAATAATTGGTATGGGAGTGCTATTATTTTGCAGATCAGAGAAAGCTCCATTTCTCCCAAACAAATTGAGACATATATTTTGGATCTCCTAGAAATTGTTCCTTGATCTAGTTCCATTTTCTCCTACTCTCTCTCGTATCTTACTCTACTTGCTCTTCCCTTAATCTCTTGATATTGCCCTATTCAATGTTGATCTCCAAGAGTTAAGTTGAAAAAAGAAATGAGGGTAGTCTCAAATGAATATTAAAAAACTCGTAATATTTTAATGTCTTGTTGGCTCTTAAGGCCTGGCTTAAGTAGAAAAGAATGTGTTGGTAAGATCACACAGTTCTAGGTCTGGTTTCAATGGGGGACACAAATATACATATTAAAGGTACACACATTATGCCTAAAAAAGCATCAATATTATGCTCAAAGAAAAAGAATTGACATTGATATTCAAAATGTTCAATTTAGAACCTTAAAATTCATAAGTGTGGGTAAGAAAAATGAATGGACTATTAAATTAATATGATTTTACATGCATGTGTTTTATTTGGAGTATTTCATATATGAGAAGATGTAGAATATCAAAAGAGAGAAAAAAAATATTATTTAATCGGGAATGATATTGATTTTATTAGTGTTAAACAACAAACACCCTAAAAGCTCAAATCAGAGATTAAGCTTCAATTACTTAACATCATACCTTTAACACTTCCTTCACGCGGTAGCCCCATACCTGCCACGTGGAGAATCGCACAAACCAAATGTAGTCCCTATGACTTTCTAATCAATAAACGGGAATAAATTGCAAAGAGGCACTTAATCCAGGACCTCCGCTAAACCAGCTGATACTCATGTTAATATTTTCTAACCTCTTTCACCTCCCACTAAAAGGCTCATAGCAGAGGAAGGGCCCTCCATATATTTACTTCAATCGATTCGTATCCAAATGATGGGACTTCCAACTCGACCAACAATACCCGAGGCTAGGTTTTTTTTCTTTTCCAATCCTTCTAGAGGATGGTAAGTGTGGAGCCTCCTCCATCGTGATCTAGACACTTGGATAGCTCTTATACTATTTGTAACAACCCGACCCAACCATTAGATATCATTGAGTTTCAAGCCCTCCTCACATCATCTGTTCTAAGTGGTTTCACTGGCGAAACACGTTTACAGCTGGTAGGTTTTCAGCATGGCTTATATAATGCTGTAGCTCATATCTGATGTCGATGTGACAACAATTTCTAAGGCGTATACACTGTCTCTTGCTAGAATTTCAGCGATTGCAAGACTAAAATGTAAAAACATCTCTATGGTTCAAACGAAACTTAATTCTCCACATCGTGGTCGTGATCTACCCGATACTAGTCATTTCGTATGAACAGCAACTCTAGATGGTGAGAGGAGCTCCGGGAGGTGCCTGGATTTTAGAAGAAAAATCAAGAAGTCAAAGTATATGTCATGAAGAAAAACGGACAAATGAGCATGATGCGTGTGTCGGATCGTAAAATCAGCACGCGGGCCACACGCTTCTGGCCGCGGAGGGATCAATGGCAAAAGGGAGAATCGGCGCGTGGTGGCACGGGATACCCGCTTGCCGCAGACTTTTTTGATCGATGGGGAGCGTGCCCGACGATTCAGCGGAGTGTCCAAGCGGAGTCGGGTTGCCAAAAAACTTGAAAAAGTTACCTGGGCTGTGGGTGTTCTGATGGTGGCTAGGTCTTAGGAGGCTTTATGACTACCGTAACGTGACTGAGTAAGACACTACTGTCAGATACCAATTGCAAAACCCGAACCCTAATATTCCCAAACTCTTCTATGGTTCTTATATCATTTAAACGACCAACTCTCTTAAAAGTTTAAACTTGTAGAATTTAGATTTAATATGAATATCATACCTTTAACAATTAGTATTATTTGTAGTGATTCTATATTTTGAGCACAAACATAATAAAAATAACTTTATGTAAATGGGGAGAAAGTGAAAGATGGTTATTTGTTTAGAACATGGTATTTGTCACTTATATAATAATAAATTTACATCAAGTTGCTCTAGCACATTACATATATTATATAAGCATAACACAAATAACTTTATGCAAATAGGCATGAGAAAGTGAAAGCGCTACATTTGTTGAACATATATACTTGTCAGTTCTATTTAATAATAAGTGGTACATAGTTTATGCTGATAAGTGACATTATTTTACTATTTTATTTTTGCCTTTAACATTCGTGGTCATCTTATTAGTAATGTGTGTCAAATATGAATTACAGAATAGACAACTACAAACACCAAAAGGGTAGGTGAATAAGAAATAAACTAATATGTTAATTTAATTAATATTGTAACCGCATTAAGAAATTCTCTTTGAAATATCTTATCACTTTATAATTTCCACATCTTTTATAAATCAAAATAATATTTTTAATTAATGATTGATAATTAATTTGAATTAATTATTATTTTACTACCTAATCACTTCTATAATTGCTAAAGGAAAACATTCTTTATAAATTATTTTATTGGGAGGTTCAATGACATGACAAGAAAATAATTTAACAATTGAGAACCGTAGATTGTATAGCTATTTGAAAACTATTTTATATTTATATATTAAAATCAATAAGGCTGCGAATTTAAAAGGAAAAAAAAAAAGAAAAGGAAAAGAAACAAAATTCAAAGTTCTTAGTTTTGATACACTAGGGATATTTTTGGCAAGAAAAAATTTAAGGCATTTATATCTCTTTCCATCTCTTTCTTTTTGTATGTTTTTCTCTCCCAACTCACATTTCTCTCTCCTTCTCATCGCCAGGTCACATTATTCGATAAACCATGGACATATTGCTCTGTTGTAGCACCTTGTTTCTTTGATCTCTTCAACCGCCAACTCTCTCCAAAACCCTAATCTTGCTCTCCTCATTCGGTTTCTTCACAAAAGAATCCTTTCAAATTTTGATTTTAATCTTGTCTTAAAATAATAATTAATTTGAATTAATTATTATTTTACTGTCAATTGTTAAAGGAAAACATTCTTTATAACACATTTTTATAAATTATTTTATTGGGAGGTTCAATGACCTGACAAGAAAAATAATTTAACAATTGAGAATCATATATTGTATAGCTATTTCAAAACTATTTTATATTTATATAAGAAACCATCAAGGCCATAATCTTAAAAAATAAAAGGAAAAAGCATGAAAAAGGAAAGAAAATTCAAAGTTCTCTTAGTCTTGATACACTAGTATTTTTGGCAAAAAAAAATTAAGGCATTTATATCTCTTTCCCCTCTCTTTCTTTGTATCCTTTTCTCCCAACTCACATTTCTCTCTCCTTCCTCACTGCTGTGTCACCTTATTCGATAAAACTATGGACATATTGCTCAATAGCACCTGTTTCTTTAATCTCTTCAACCACCAACTCTCTCCAAAACCCTAATTCGCTTCTTCATTTAGTTCACAAAGGAATCCTTTCATTTTGATTCTAATTTAGTTTATAAAATTGGCTTCACTAATTTGAATTAATTATTATTTTACAACATAGTCACTTCTATAATTGTTAAAGGAAAACATTCTTTATAAATTATTTTATTAGGAGGTTCAATGACATGACTAGAAAATAATTTAACAATTTAGAACCGTATATTGTATAGCTATTTCAAAATTATTTTATATTTATATATTAAAAACCATCAAGGCCATAACTTAAAAAGGAAAAAGTGGAAAAGGGAAAACAAAATTAAAGTTTCTTAGTCTCGATACACTAGGGGTATTTTTGGCAAGAATAAATTTAAGGCGCTATATCTCTTTTCCCTCTCTTTTCAGATACTTTTCTCCCAACTCACATTTGTCTCTCCTTCTCATCGCCAGGTCACCTTATTCGATAAACCATGGACATATTGCTCTATTGTAGCACCTTGTTTCTTTAATCTCTTCAACCACCAACTCTCTCCAAAAACCCTAATTCAGCTTCTTCATTGCTCTTCGCCAAAAGAATCCTTTCAGATTTTGATTCTAATCTAGTCTTATATATTGTTCATGTTTCTTCTTGTTGATCGCTTCATTTTGATTCCCATTCTTTGAAGTTATAAAGTTTGAATCGGCTCTAGGGTTTCTAATAAGTCCTCTTGTGGGTTTGATTTGGGGATCATGGAGAATAGCAATATCTTAAGAGTTTGTGATGTCTCTGTCTGGCCCGGCTTGCCAGAGTTTCATGACCACATGGAAGCTCGATCCATTGGTGGTTCTAAAGGTCTAGGTCGGACTCGAACTCAAACTAAAAAAGATAGAGGTGGGTCTTCAAGCCATGGAGTTTTTGAGAACACAATTAAAAAGAGGCAAAAAAGTTCTAGTTTAGTTGCTCAAAAGAATAATGTGGAGGAAAGGTTTCCCAAAGATCGAGTTAGGAGCAATGATGGAAAATTGATGGACAACGAGGTGGTGAGAAGTGGGGAAGGGGAGCAGAGTAATGATTTGATGGACAATCCAACACAGATCGGTCGTGATAATGAATCTATGAGTACTTCTGTGGAAGAAGAGGGGTTTAAGGATTATCTTTCAACTTCCAGTCTCAGAGAGGAGGTAAAGAAGAGTAGAACTCTCAATGTGGATGGTGCAAAGAAAGCACCCTCAAGCCAAAGAAGTGTTTCTCAAGTTATGTCGAAGTCTAATGCCAATGCTATGAAGATATCTACTGTTAACATTGGTGACAATAATGTGGTGAGAATGGAGAGTAGTGCATTGGTGCCTTCAATTCTAAAGGGGTTTCCCACAAAATTAAAGGAGCTTCTTGACACGGGTATCCTTGAGGACTTACCTGTGCAGTATATACGAGGCTTAAGAGTAAGATATTGCATCCTTTAATTTACTTTTGCAATGTATGGGTGTTTTCTTTTTCACATTAATGTTTGGTATACATAATTTTCATTACAGAGAAAAGAAAATGGTGAATCCGGGCTTGATGGGGTGATAACAGGCTCTGGGATCCTCTGTTATTGTGATGCATGCAAGGGAACAAAAGTAAGTATTGATGTATCATTTTCAGCTATGAGCTCACTATTGCCTATATCAATACCCTTTAGATATCACCCAAATATTTTTGTGAATGCTTGGTTATTTATTTACTTATGCACATGTAACATGTGTTTTTTTATTTTGACTTCCGACGTAGGTGGTTTCGCCAAATGTATTTGAGCTACATGCTGGTAGTTTAAATAAACATCCTGCAGAGTACATTTACCTTGAGAATAGGAAGACCCTTCGGAGTGTAATGATTGCATGCTCAAAGGCTGCATTGGAAGCCTTGGATGAAGACATTAGACAAGCTGTTGGTTCATCCATAAAGAAATTCAAATTTGTTTCAATCAGAAGCGCTAAGCTGCGTTTGTGCTTATTCCCATTTGACTTGTTCAACTGTTTCTTTCCACACCATTTGACACTTTAGTTTTTAATTATCTTTAGGTTCTATTTCTGAGGTTGGGACCAGTGATTCAATGGTGCTATGCGAATCGTGTGTCCAACTAAAGAAGTCTCGAGGTAGCCCTGCTCAACCAATCGGTACTGGTGATAGGTATGCTCCATGAACTTTTGCAATTGGGAGAAGTTGTTCTTTAGTTTTCAAGTCCTTTTTGCACGCACTACAATAATTAAATAATTTGTCACCAAATTATTTTGATTATGTGGCTAAAGAGGTTGGTTTTCTTGTTACTTGGAAGATTTGGTATATATCTTGTGATTAAAGTAATGGATTCTACGATTACTAAGACTGGGAGCTTCTTTGCAGTCGGATCGATACCGTCTTTCCATTTTCTTTTTTCTTCCTTTTTTCAATAACTATCTTTTTAATAAAGTTATGGTATTCAAAATTATTCAGGTAAATTTCCTTTGACTGCATGAAGTAATAACTAATTCAACTCAATTGATAAGTTCTAAGATGACTGTTGAAAGTAAAAGGTCATCTGACTACTTTATTTTACTGCTAATTCAGCTTAATTGACAAGCTCAAATTGTTAATGTTGAAAGATATCCTATAGATAAAATTGGGGGTTGGGGGTTGAAGATCTCATATTCTTGACAAGCCTAATTATCTGTAAAATTACTAGCAATTTGGCAGTGCCAAAAGAATATATATCTGAAGTGTGGTTGTAAGAAGTTTATCTTCTAATTAGCTCATCATTTTTTTGTCAATTAATTTATTAATCTCTTAGACACTTCTTTCTGAATCATCTCAGGTCAACAAAACCCACTACTGAGTCAAATTGCAGCTTGTCGGTGATGAAGAATAATGGACGTGTAACTAAAAAGTGGGTGCTTTTCTTTATCTGCTGCATATAGTAAATATTTTCTTTCCTTTTATTTTAAATTTGTCAATATCTACAATCATGATAAGTGGCTATGAATTTTTGTTGAAATTCCCTTTGATAATCTAATTCTTCATCGTATTTGGATGTTTTCTCTAGAGATGTGGGCAAGCATAAGTTGGCTTTTGGGGAAAAAGACCTGCCTGAAGGAAGCGTAGTGACCTACTATGCTCATGGAGTGGTGGGTACAATGAGGAGCAAAGTAACCATCTCATTTGATTATTGTGATTGCATATTTGTTTTCTGAGTGGTTATATATTATTTTCAGGCAGTGTTAAATGGTCATAAGAAAGGTTATCGAATCCTTTGTAATTGCTGCAACTCTGAGGTATTCTTGATACTGCTTTAATTAAGGTTTCCTAAATATTCTGTGATGTTAATCTTTTTTATTTTAATGACCAGGTGAGCCCGTCTCAGTTCGAGGCTCATGCTGGCTGGGCTTCACACAGAAAACCGTGAGTATTTTTTTTTTCCAATTTAAGCAGGGGAAGGGATCAAGTTGTCTTGAGAATGCAGTTGTGCAATTTATATCTTGTCATTTTCTCTGTCACCTGATTTTTGGAGGGGGTGGTTGGGAAGCTTACTATCAATTTCCACTACTTCCTCTAGTTATTATTAAAGAGAAGAATACTAGCAGGAATCTCTTACTGAGAATTTATTTGGAGTATTCAATAGGTCAGGGGAAGAATCATATGATCTTGAGACGATAGCGGTCTTGCAATTTGTGTCCTGGCCATAAGGACAAAAATTTGCAAACTGGGTGCTTTTTGCTAAATGGCTTAATCTAAATTGGAATAACATCTAAAGCTATAGGCCCCTAATATTTGGGGTTGGATATTTTCTTGCCGCTTCCACAATTATGTAATATTTAAAGTAAAGAATACAGGAGTCTCATATAGACCATAGGTAGCAGAATTGCCTGCTTGCATGTAATTGTCTTTTTTCTGTTTCTGTCTTTTATTAGAATTTCATAACCCTTTTAATGCAGGCTTCTTTGGTTTTGACAGTTACCTGAATATTTACACATCTAATGGCGTTTCTCTTCATGAACTCTCACTAACTCTAAGGAAAGAGAGGGAACCTTCTATCAACACCAACGTATGATGTCTGCAATATATGTCTAGGATGGAGGTTCCTGTTGTGTTGTGATGGATGCCTAAGAGTATTTCACAAAGGTGGAGTTTTTGTGTTCCATTCATTTGCATAGGTTCCTATGTTATTATGCACTGAAATTTTGATCTGCTCTTTCACATATAGGGCAAACAGAAAGTTGAATTGATATGTTTATATTCTGTTGGACAATGACTTGATATGAGTCACTCAGACTGAAATGAGGGAAACAAAGAAGATGAATTACATATGTAAACATTAAGTTTGACACTTTGTCTTGGATCATTGTTTGTCTTTTCTTTTACCTTTTCGTCTACTTGTATCTATCTCTTCTTCTGTTTTGATATTTGAGTCAGTTATTGGAAGCTAGTTAGTGAAAAGTAATGGCAAACAAGCTCTAGCAGCATCGTTTTATTCTTTGCTTTTTCTTTACTGTTTTTTTTTTTAGTTAATGCATCATTATGATGTAGCTAACCTGCATGCAGTAGTTGCCACACAGTAGTTGATTTTCATTTTTTAGTCCTGGCTTGATATTTGAATTGGGTTTTATCATAATAAAGTCTTAGATATTGAACATATTGAGACAAAGTTTCTTTCTTTCTGCCACCGTCATTCCTTTTTATTTTCTTACCAAATTTTTTGTGCATCACTGTGATTATTTCTTTTTTCTTTTTTCCTTTTTTATCTATTAGCACACTTTAGTGGAGATCCGTGACTGGGGTCAAACGAAGTTACCTAAGTGAATTTTTGTGGTACATTGGTTATCAAAGTGCATTCTTTCAACTTTCAATTAAAATTGTTAACATAAATCTCATGTTTGGCTTATATGTGAATTATGGAGTGGTCTCTTTTATGAAGTTTTTCCCTTCCCATTGCCCTTGAGACTTGGCTCAACTGGTAAAAGGATGGGATGGGATTATGAAGGTTCCAGGTTTGAGTCCAATGTGAACAAAAAAATTATTTACCTATCAAAAAAAAAAGTTTTTCCCTTCCCATTTTGTGCATGTAAATGTAAATGCCTACATTCTTATGTGAATGCTTGCTTTGGTGGTTCTTTGCCCACTGTATTTATTCTAAAGTGGAAACAAGTTTATTGTCACTTTGTCTTGCTGAAATTTTGGTTGCCCTGATTCTGTGTACCGTTCTGGTGAATTCTTGAAGGAAAGATGGAAATGACAACTAAATTAAAGTTGTTTTGGATGGATATCTTTTAAAGGGAATCCATTAAAGGGACATGTCATTTTCTTGTAATGATTTTAGATCTATGTATTTCATCTTATATGTCAATTAAGCTTTTTAATTTGTATGATGTTATTCAATTGACCAATCCACCTTTTTCTTTGCTTCAAATCATTTAGTATAAGATTTCTAGAGATTTTTATAATTGCTTTCTTTAATTTGGGCCATTTCTATTAATGTTAGACTGTTAATTTGCTCTATTGCAGAATGTCTCTCACTGGATAATATCCCCGATGGCAAATGGTTCTGCAGAACTTGCCACAATACATGGCTAAAAGAGAAATTTATAAAGCACAATGTCAATGCTGTGGCTGCTGGAAGGGTAGAAGGTGTAGATGCATTTGAACAAATTAGACAACGATGCATTCTAATCGTAAAAAATCAAACCGATGATGCAGGAGGATGTGCTTTGTGCAGGTGTGTCTACAGTGGCGTTTGTTTTTTTTTTACTTAATGTTGAATAAAACTTTTTGAGCTTATGCTGACAATACTTAATGTACATTAAGATTAATTGTCGCTTTTTAACATTTATAATGAGTAGGATGACAATCGGATGATTATTTCGGTTCCCGCCGCCCCATCCTTACGGATAAATTTGGTTTAATCAGACCTGATTTTTGCCATGCTTGAGTATCAAGATTCTCGTCACTCATTATATTTCTTTAAAATATTTTTTTATTATTTATTTTATACTTTAATATAAATAATAATAATAATTAGAACATTTTTAATAAATAATTTATAAAATTCATAAGAGTTTTATTTTTTATAAAATATATTAATTTTAATATAATAAAATAAATATAAAAAAATTACTGTAAACGGCGTGTTCGGGAATTTTCTCCTTATCCCTCGCTAACTCCACCCCGCTCACCTCGCTTAATTTTTTAAACTTATGGTAGCCATAATCAAAACAAACGGAAATGCAGCCTAATGTAATATCCAAATCCCAACCCCCCTATCACATCCCTAGTGAGTGTTGCTACCTCCTTGTCAGCAATGATGGAGTTTTTCTTGTTTTGGTGGAAGATGACTTTTTCTGAATAGAAAAAGCCAAATATTTTCATTTTTTCTATTCAGAACTTTTTTTTAAAATTTCAGTAATAAGTTATGAAAATTTGAAAAACAGTCACAACTAAAGCTATTCCACTTTCAAGATACAAAAATGTACAACCGTTACTTGTTGTTCCAATGCTTACTTAGAAACTTTATCTTATTTTATTTTTTTGACCTTTAGTTCTTTGACCTTCAATAAGAAATCTACTGGTAGCTCATTAACAATTATCATCAAATACTCTCTCTCCACTGCATTTTTTTCTTTTTTTTTTGGTAGCAAAGTGGTCCCTTATGTTTCTTATTTCATATGTATATGTTTGTCTTGTTTGTTTGAGTGCTTGATTATGCAGAAGGCACGAATTCAGCACATCTGGGTTTGGTTCTCACACTGTTATGATCTGCGATCAGGTAACAGTCCTTGTAATATTTATTGTTTTCCTCATGTTAAGAATTTCTTTTTGAAGTTTCTAAGTGCTTTACAATCTAATATTGGTTACATTCGATTTTTATGCTGAGGAATTTTTCTATTTTGTTTGTTTTTTTCTTTTCCCTCTTAGTGTGAGAGAGAATTCCATGTCGGGTGCTTAAAGGCACATAATATGGCTAATCTAAAGGTATTTAGATTTTTTTTTGTATCTTTTTTTAATTTTATTTACTACTACACGGTATCCTTGTATCAACAATATCTTTTTAAATTATAGTACATAGGTCCCATTTTTTGGGATGAAAATGTTGATCTTGCTCATACAACTGCAGGCCTTACCAAAAGGAAATTGGTTCTGTTGCAACGACTGTAAATCAATAAATTCCTCTTTGAGAAAAATAGTGGCTCATGGAGAGGAGAAACTTCCGGATGATCTCTTGAGGATCATAAAAAGAAGATACGGAAGAAAAGGTCTTGCTTGCAGCGAGAATCACGAAATAAAATGGAGGCTCCTCCATGGAAGAAGTGCTTCTGCTGCTGAAGCTAGATCATTGCTTTCTCAGGCCCTATCCTTACTTCATGTGAGTAGTTGTTAAGTGATATTTTAAGATACTTGGTGATTGATATTTATAATAATTATAATTTGAAAGGTGGAAATATGAAGTTGATTTTTAAGGTAATGAATGTTGCGCTGGGACCATGGTTGTACAATGTCAAGTAATATGATTCCTTCTATATTATGCCAAAATTAGACATTTTCTCATCAAAGATGCCCTCTAATATACCTATATCTTAACTAAATTGTGTAATTAACTTATATGAAAAGCAAAAGAACTTGGTCATTGATATTCATAATAATTTGAAAGGTGGATATATGAAGTTGGTTTTTAAGGTAATGAATGTGTTACAGTTCGGACCATGGTTGTAAATAATGTTAAGTAATATGATCCTTCTCATATTGAAGGCAAAATTAGACATTTTCTCATCACAAATGCCCTTCTAATATACCTATCTCTTAACTAAATTGTGTAATTAATTTATATGAGAAGTTAAAGAATTTGGGGCAAAAAAGTATCATATTTCTAGTAGAGTGGCTAGATCTGAGAAAAACCAATGAATCCTCTGCCCTTTCGTTTGCATATGAAATTCTCTGAAAGTACATTTATTAGCAATAGCTGTCGTGTTCACTTTTTGTTCATGATACTCCAAGTTCCAAATAAGGCACCATGAGTGGTGTTTAGTTTAATTATGTACGATCCACAGGGTAGTCAACCAATGTAAAATAATCGAAGGTTTTTTTTTTGTTATCGTTGCTATGAGAATTCTTGGATATTGTTGTGCTAATTCTTCATTAAATGAAGCCAACCTATTATTTACTTTCTAACAGCTTTCCCATCTTGTGCAACAGGAACAATTCAATCCAATTGCTGATGCACAAGGTCGAGACCTTTACTCGAGCATAAGCATGGGCAGCAATAGTATTCTATTTCAATTGCATTTATTAATGGCAAGAGAAATTAACCTTGTATGAATATATTTAATACCTTTTTTTCTTTTTCAGAAAGAGCAAAGAGGAACAAGAATTTGAGGCGTATATCAAAAGGTAATTAACAGTCCGGTGAGAATCTTACTTGAGTGTTTTTGTTTATTTTGGCAGTTAATTCCCATTTCCTAAATCATTTTCCAGTTAATAATTGCCTTGGCTTTGTTTTACCGCAATTGTAACCCTAAACCAGCCTTCTTGCATAGACAAAAAAGCTGACACTGTGGCATCGCTTGAGCTGTGACCTTCAGTTGCATTCTCAATGGTAAGTTGTCTGATAATATTGCTTAATGCAGCCCCGCCTATCAGCAGCAACTTTCAGGGTGTTGGGGAAGGAAGTTGCAGAACTGCCTTTCGTGGCAACAAGGCGCAACTGCCAAGGCCAGGTGACTAGTGACTACTCTACAGTCTACACTCCCCTTTCGGAATTTCCTTTCCATTGAGATATTTTTCCATTTCCAACTATTCTTTTCCTAACTAGCCAACAAATAACTGTTTTTGTAGGGTTACTTCCAGGCCTTGTATGCTTGCTTAGAGAGACTTCTCTGTTTAATCCAGGTGAACAGCCTGGTGCTTCCTGCTGCAGAAGGAGCCGAGTCCATGTGGACGGAAAAATTCAAATTCCAGAAGATGGAAGAGGAGGAGGTATCTGTTTTCACTTGTCAGCTAGTTCATTTTTGTTGGAGTTCGGTCGGTTGGTTGGTTTCTTGATGTTTGTTTGCACCATACAAGAGGTTAAGATTGGTTTATGTTCGTTTTTGTTTGTTGCAGCTCAACCGTCTCTCCAGAGATTTCCAACTGATGATGTTCGAAGGGACATCAATGCTCCACAAGCTCGTCCCTGTATTTCGTTTGCCTGAAAATTCGGAGGAAAGCTGACTATGGTTTCCATAGTATGCATGCAGAGAAATTGGAAACTCTTTTTTAAGTCTCAAAAATTTTTAATTGTTTCTGACAGAAATTGTTAGCATGTATGCTTTAACCAACAAGAAATGTGAGATAGTTTTCTTCATGTAAATGAGGTTGTCTGATTTTCAAGATAGGCAAGGACAAAGGCAAACAGTATCTTTTTCAATTATGAAAGAATTCCTCCTAAAGTGCTAGATTTTATGTGTAGGTTGTGCAGTAATTGTTTACCTTATGAGGCTTCATAAAAAAATGTGTGTTGGATACGTGTTGTGGTGGGTCTTGCGACATAAGTCGATACGATCTCATCTATTTTTTAATTGCTCATTTGCTCGATCTTGTTGGGCAGCTGCGAGGTTGAATTTTTTCGCTGCCTTGGGGAGGTTTTTCTATAATTAACATTTTGTCTTTGCTTAGCTTGCAAGATAACTTGTTTTGTGCAAATTTTTCGATGCTATGAGCTATTTGGGGCACCACAATAATCGGGCCTTGTGGCAGTGCTTTACTTCTCTGAGTTGGCGATGAGGATTACCTTTGAGTTTGTGTAACCACGGAAGCTAGCCTCGTGTAAACCAAGAAGGCTGCTCGTTTAAGACCGCTGCAGGCTCGGTCTCAAGGTTCGACCTGGGCGACCGAATTGAACATTGATGCGCTTAGCTTGTAAGATCAAATAGCAAGAGGGGTAGGATGGTCTTATCGCGACTGGCGTTATCGCATGTAATGCAGTTCTGGCTGCTTTGATCGCTTTGTCAGTTCAAAGAGGTTGAAGCAGCTTGGTCTTGCGAGGATTACAATTTGTTGTTTCGGTTTTCATCATTTTGAGGTTGATGCGAGTTGGGATGCCAAGATTACATGGGATGTGATTTCTAATAGTTCTCATATCGATTTGCGTTGGATGCATTATCGGTGATTGCTTGTGCTTGGTCAGCATTAGCTATTTTTTCTATCTGCTTTAGAAGTGACAAGTTTAATAGGTAGGCTCATTATTTAGCTAAAATCACATGCTCACAAGTACCCTTTTATTTCGTTTTCTATTATCTCTATTTAGAGGATATTCTGTTAGCTGATTTGCTTATTTCTTAGTAAAGTTATTTGCTTGTCTTTCAAAAAAGAAAAAAGAAAAAAAATGAGTTCTAAGCAAAAGCAATTGAAAAATATATTTATCCCTGTTTCATTCAAATAAGATATAGAACAGTTAACCAAAACTATAATTTGATTATCCTAAATAATACAGCATTTTAAAAAGAATTATTTTATTAAAAACAATTTTAAATTAATGGTTTCAACTTGTTTATAGGAAAAAAGATTCAGCCCGAAATAATTTGATTTCATTTGTATTCAATTTTTATTTTCAAGAAAGTTGTCCTACTCACTATTTATTTGATTTCATTAAAATAATGCTTTAATATTTATTTGAAAAATTTACAAGCTCATCTGAAAAGGAATTTAGCTTTATTTAAAAAAAAAATATTTGTGCAATTTTATTTATAAGAATAGTCCAATTCAAAAAGGAAGGATTTTTATTTAATTTAAATAGAAAATTTAAAATAATAATTATCTTATTTTACAATTGTTATTTAATTTATTAAGGAAAACTCTTGCAATATATTTACATAAATAAATAGGAATTTTTGTCATTTTTTTTGGGAAGATGTGAAAAAAAAAAAGGAAACAATATTCAATTTAGATTGAAGTATTTTCATAAATAAATTCATAGAAATATCTTTTTTTTGATCAGCCAGTAAATTTTCAAGAGATATTTCCTTCACATAAATAAAAATCCCTTTAAAAAAAAAAATTAATAAATTGTTTATTTTTAAATTAATAAAATAATAAATATTTTCTTTTTGCACTCCAAAGATTTGGCTACAAATTTAATAAATTATCCTGATACTCCTCTCTTATACCCTATACCCTTCTTTCCCTATTTGAAACATTAAGCGTTTTACCGATGAATTATGAACTATGGACACATATATTTTTGTCAATAAATTTATGATAATACCTTTTTTTTTTTTCATTTAATAAATTAGGATGAAATCTTTTCTAATCATTTCTCTTTAGTGAAATCCATTTTTTTATAGAATCAAAATAATTCACAATTGTATATTGTTTTAATGAAACAAATTTTAAAATTCTTAAACAACAAAGATGAAGTATCTTTTATAAATAAATTTTAAAAAAAAATATTTCTTGTCAAAAAATAAGTTGCTTTGCAATTAAAACACCTTTATTAGTAATTCATAATTTGTTCAATGGTTAAGGGTTTGATCAGAGACTAGGAAGAACTAGGTTCAAATTTTTTTATTTTTTTTCTTAAATTAAATCAAAGTATTTTTACAAAATAAAATATCAAAAGATCATTCATTCTTTAAAAATAATAATACAAGATCATTCTTTCTTAGTAAGAGTTAAATAGATATTATTTTTTTAGATAAAAATTGTTTTTTCTTTTTTTTTTAAAGAATGAAGCAAAACATAAATTCATAATATCAATAAAATGATGAATTTTATTTTTATCTTCTCACTAATAATAGATACATAATATTCACTTTAGTAAATTTAATATATTGAAATATTGAAGATTATCGTAAGCATCACACAATCAACATTCGCCTCAATTCCCTTAGTGGATGGAAGAAAAGGAAAAATTATACCGTTGCATCGAAATGATAACGGATTAATCATGGAGGGAGATTCGGATTTTGAAATTCAAAAATCAGAGTTGGTTCTCATTTCTCAAATTAAAAAAAAAAGAAAAAAAAAAGTATTTTTTGAAAGTGATTTTACCTTTGCGCCCCCAGGAATCGGACTCGACCTTTTAGCGAGCCTGTCCTCTCGTCTGTCGTTTTGAAGGTCTCTCCTCTCTGAGTATGATTCTATCTTGGAATTTTCTCTCCCTTTCATTTTCTGGATAGCCAATCACATTATTTCTAGAATTTGTATTTATGTTTGTTTACTTTTTTCTTGATTTTTCACAGATCAATTCAAGAGTCGAGTAAACCCTAGTTGTTCGTTTGTGGAATCTGAATCAAGAACACTGAGATAAGATGGGTCAGATCCAGTACTCCGAGAAGTACTTCGATGACACCTACGAGTACAGGTAAAAGTTTGATTTCATTTTTTCTGCTTATTTTTTTTTCGGATTATTGGGAGAATTAATCGAATTTAGAATTATTTTACAGAGATGTTGTTCTTCCTCCAGAAGTGGCTAAACTGCTCCAAAGAATCGCCTTCTCTCGGAAGTGGAGTATTTGTTGATCTGAAATTAGATATTCGGATGTTTTGGAAGTTCTGATTTGTGTTTGTTTGCCGA
The DNA here is from genome assembly GCA_016808115.1 of Tetrastigma voinierianum. Lineage (NCBI taxonomy): Eukaryota > Viridiplantae > Streptophyta > Magnoliopsida > Vitales > Vitaceae > Tetrastigma > Tetrastigma voinierianum. Next base: position 36,314 of record JAEQBH010009037.1, on the reverse strand, counting down.
AACAATACAGTTTTGGAAAATGGTAATTATTGTTAGATCTTAAATATTTCCCTTTTACCGACGGAAGAGATTTTACTTGGCGGATTACGAGTGTCTGGCTTATTTGGGGTTGAGTTTTTCATTTGGGTTTTGTTTGTTTGTTCGGAAATTGTAGGGGAATAGAAAATGGATTTAGATTGGTTGAATAATTTTTGGATTTTGGTCCTTGGTGGAAGCAAAATGACAATTTTAGCGAGCGGAGTAAAATGGATCACTCAGCGTAATACGAGCGTTTGGCCGCTGGGTGGCATCATCGAGTGAGTGAGTGAGTAGGAAATTAGGCTAGAACCGTACAGGCGACCCAGCATGTGTTGAATTTCTTTTGGATTTGTCTTTGATGGAAGCAAAATGACATCAATCTATACTAAAAACTTGGATTTCTTTCATTTCGTTTTCTCAGCAATCAAACTGAGGGCAAGAGACATAGGATTCAATATTTTGATTTATTTTCGCCTGGATTACCCTCTCTTAAACTAAAGATTGATCAGATACAAGACAAGCAATTTTTTTCATCTTTCCTGTTTCTAAATAGAGGGGGGTTTTGTTTAATATATATATATATTATACCAATCTTCTGCAGCCCTAAATTAGATATTTTGTTGGGGTCAATTTCAGAATGAATGGCGTGCAATTGGGGTTCAGCAGAGCCGTGGATGGGTCCACTATGCAACTCATCGCCCTGAGCCACACATTATGCTCTTCAGAGACTTAAACTATCAACAGCAGCAGGAGAATCAAGCTCAGCAGGGCTTGCTTGCTAAATGATGTTTTACTCAGTTACATCATCCCTCTCAACTCTCCCAAGAAAGGGGGAAAAAGCAAAGCAATTATACTACTTAGGTGTTTCTACTATCTGAGTAGAAAGTTGAACATGGAGAAAGTTCCTACTACTACTATCTGCATTGTTGGGTATTATTGTGCTCTTCTATTCCCTCTTACATGGAGAAATTAATCCTAGACTCTGAACTCTGTTGATGAATCAAACTTGTTCTTTGTGGGTACTCTTTGTAACTGATCATATCTCCTTTGATATGTAGTTTTTCTTTCTCTCTCTCTGGGGTTTCTGCTTCTGTGGGATGGAATATATTTCTTTAATTATTTTCTTCTGTTGTGATTTCTGATTCCTTATAGAAAAAGCCATCACTTTCAATGATATCATGGAAACTGACAGGGGTACCCTAAAATCTTATGCAGACAGCTGAATTTTGGATGGTTCGTTTTGTTCTTAAAATATCTGTTTCACCATTTTTTGTGATCCTTCTTAGTTCCTTTGGATTTTTAGTCAAGTATGCAAGAAAAATCAGTGGTTAGATCTTATTTCGTTCTCTAGCATTTTTTCTAATAAGAAATGGACTGCCCTTTCTAGTTTGGGTAATACAAAATACTCAGCTTGGCTTGGGCTTGGGCTTGATTTTTAGTATTTGGGGCCCAGTTTTAAATTTTGGTTTGGCTCTTCAAGGTTTGTCAAGGCGTGAATGTTTGTTTGATTTCTACACCCACCCAACTTGATATTTAAATAAAGTCTTGTGATATAGGGTCATCATGACATATTTTGATTTTGATTTTGATTTTATTTCTTGTACAATTCATTTTTTCGAATACATTTAATCTTTTTTAATTAAAGAAATTTTTATTTTTTAATGTGATACTTATCAAAGTTGATAATAATATATTTTTTTATTAAATGCGATTATAACATTAGTGGTAAATCAATTGGTCCACCTTCGGTTTGTCATCCAATGGTCGTTAGTTCGAATTTCGTGGAGGGTTTTGATTTGCTATCTATGGTTATCGGTTCATTCCTTTTACGGCTTTTGGTTTGTCATCCAATGGTCGCTAATTTGAGTTCTTTAGGGTTTTGTGTTTGATTTTCTAATGGTCATTTATTCAAGTTCTATTAAGGCTATTGAATGTTACATGAGTTGTTAATTTTTGGACCCGTTTCCATGAGATTAGGCTATGCATGTTTAAATTGGCCCAAACACTCAAGTTATGATAAAAAACACTTAAGACATTCTTTTTTTATTATACTTTTTTAATTTCAAGATAGTAAATTGTCTCACGAGATTAGGCGATGTATGTGTAAATTGGCCCAAACACTTGAGTTATAATAAAAAACACTTAAGACATTCTTTTTTTATTATACTTTTTTAATTTCAAGATAGTAAATTGTCCTCCCATTAGAATTTGAACATAGCACCCCCTCCTTATACCCTGTTTGAAACGGTGAGCAATTTACAACTTTGGGCTAGATATGCTTGGCTCATTTTGATTGTTTAGAATGCATATAAATTACTGAGGAAATTATTATAGATATGAAACTTTATTTGGTTATTCCTAATATTATTGGATATGTATTTTGTACACTTTTTAACTTAATCATAACTATAATCAATTGTAATTTTTTTATTTTACATTAATTTAAAACAACTTAGTTTAAGTATATGTTAATTTATTTTGTTTCTTTAGCTTTCCATTTTTAAAAGAAAATTCAATTTTTGAATTACTTATATATCAAAAGACTGAACTTATTTTACAATCTTAAAAATAATTTATATTTTAAATGAAGTATAAAAAAATTAATATCTCATTCTTTAAAATAATAAATTTTCCAAATATATTTTTACAAAATCTTACATTTTTTGTACAATAGAATTAATTTCATTTTTATTTTGCATATAATGCTTAGATCGTTTCATAAACAGGGTAAAAGGAGAGGGTTATAATTGAGACAATTTACTAACTTAAATTTAAAGTATGAGGGTGTCTCATTTTACTCAAAAACAAAAATAAAAAAAAATGCATCAAACGACATCTAAAAATTTACATAAAATTTCTGAAGGTGAGGTTCAATAATCTCATTTTCAAGCAGGCCCCGTTTGACAAAATGGAAAATTGCTCAATAATTTCATAAAGATTAATCAGACTGTAAAACCTGCTTCGATAAGCTACGACAATCAACGCCGCTAATCGCCAAGACAACATATCGCTTTCGATAACCTGTGAATGTCAACAATCAAAATTACGATTTTATATATTTACCTCCTTATTATCATTAAAATTACATATTATCCAAAATAAATGAGTTTCTCTATTAATATTTTATTTTTCAATTACAATTATTAATTATTGTAAAAATAATATAACTACAAACATATCCATAAATTAATCAGAATATAAAAAAAACATAAATATGTTTAAAATAAATCAATAGAATCTAAATTTTAAAACTATCCAAACTAACCAAGCAGATATTCGCAAAATATTATATTATTTATAGCGTTGCATTCAATTTATTTTCATTTAAAAATTTTTTGTCGACCGTATTCTACATTCCACTTTAATTAGGTCTTTACCTACTTATAATTTCAACAGCTTTTCATTTAAAATTTTAATTAAGAAATTTTCCTAAAATTTCAGATCAAACATATCAAAAATTAAAAACCATCAAAATTTTCATAAATTTTGTTATCAAACATATTGAAAAATTAAAACCATTGAAAATTTTCATAAATTTTGTTATCAAACATATTAAAAAATTAAAACCATTGAAAATTTTTAATTTCAATGGTTTGAACATTTTCAATAGTTTATCAAATAGGGCCTTAGTCTCATCTCTTATTTTATACAAATAATAATAATTTATTCATCCATCAACATTGATATAATGAGAGCATCTCCAATATCCAAAAATTACCGCATCCAAAGTCTACCTCAGGGCCTCCCAAAATGATTTCCTTTTGAGATTTCATTAAATTTTTAATAAAAGATCTCCCAAGAAATGAAAGATTCAAAAGCTCCATCATCCTAAACTCATTCCAGCAATTTTACCCTTTCTCTTCCTTAATAATTACATCACGCACTATCTATTCATTTATATCACTCATTCACTATAAAATTTATTTAAAAAGATAAATAAATATTTAATTAAAATTTAAAATAAATATAAAGATTCAATTAAAAATATTATTTAAAAAGCATTTATATGATTTATGGTTTTTTTCATTTATTGTTAATATTTTATTTATAATATTATTATTTTTAAATAATTGTGTTTAATAAAAATATTTATGCGCTTAATAAAATAAATTAATTCATATAAAGAAAAACGCTTTTTTAAATTGTATTTTAAAGTATTTACCACAAAAAAATGATATAATTTGTATTTTTATTTTTTCACTATGAATTAAAGGTAAAACGTATTTTTTTCATTAAAGACCCAAACCAAAATGAATTTTTATTATAAAATCTGAGTGTTGGTGGGGAGGGGAGGGGCTTTGCCACATGATTCAAGGACAGGGAGAGAAGAGCTTGGGGGGAAGGAATCGGCAAACTGGGAGGGGGGATCAAGCTAAGAAAGGGAGGGGAGACTGGCAGTGGGGAGGGGGAAGGAGATCGGCAGAGAGGGGAGGGGAGAGAGGACGCTGGGGGGAGAGAGAAGAACAGAACGCGGGGGAGAAGAGATAGAGAGGAAGAAAGAGAGCTCACTTGGGTCTGCAAATGCGACCGCGGAACGAGGACTTTGGCCGGCGAACGGCGACGGCAGGTCAAATGAGTTCTTCCTTCTTCTTCTTCCCTCAAATCTGCAATTGAGGTAAAAGAACGATTGGTTTTGTCGGCATTATAGTGTTATTTTGCATCCGTTGTGCCACGGTAATTTGGTCATGAATAGTTTTTTGCTTGAATCTCTGTTTTGGAGATTTTTTTTTTGTTTTTGCATACGGTTCGTTTTTTGATTACGGATTTGCATCGAATTTTGGTTCCAACGGCTACAATACGAGGGTAGTGCAATGATTTTCACAGATTTGTTAGTAACAGTGATCAGCCATATTCCACTGGTTTGGCCGATCACTGTGCATCCTCCATTTTCTGGCTCCAGCTTTGGCTCCACTGCTGGAGCTGAATTTTTTGTCAAAACAGCCAAAAATGGCTTTGGCTCTCCAGTATGGCTGACTGCTGTGGATGCTCTGATATCCCAATTATCGCCATCCCCAAATTTTCAATGGTTTGAACATTTTCAATAGTTTATCAAACAGGATCGCCATCCCCAGTAAGAGCATCCACAGCAGTGAGCTAAAATGGGGAGCCAAAGCCATTTTTGGCTGTTTTGACAAAAAAACCAGCTCCAGCAGTCAGCCAAAGCTGGAGCCAAAATTTGGAGGATATACAGTGATCAGCCAAAATCAATGGAATATGGCTGATCATCAAGACAGCCAAACAAACCGATACTCCTCAGACAGAATTAAGTAAGCAAAAATCGATGCAAATTGGGTGACCTAAAATTGAACCGTAAAAGGTAAAAATCTCCCAAATGTATATTCAAGCAGTAAAATATTCCCGACCAAACCTCCCCGTCGCGCCGCCGATCTCCTCGCCAAGGCTGCCGCCGGATCTCCCTCCCGCGCCGGCCGATCTCCCCCGGCCCCTGAAGGCCGCGATCTCCAACCCCGGTCGGAACCTGGGCCCTCCCCCCCCGCTGAAGCCCTCCTCCTCCCCTCCCCACCCAACACTCATTTTAGCTGCATCGAAACCGTTTCAGGTATTTGAAATGACAAAAACAAAACTTTAAATCATTTTTTGTAAATACATTAAAATAATTAAAAACATTTTTACTTTAATTCTATTTTATTAATTCACAAAATTTTTTATTAACTTCAATTATTTAAAAATATTATATTATAAAATAAAATATTATTAATAAACGAAAAACCATAAATCATATTTCTTTGCGAATAATTTAAAATATAAATTTAAAATAAAATGTTTTACTTGATATAAATTACATTTATTTTATTAAATACAAGATTTAATTAACTTTATTATTTTCAAAAAATAATATTATAAATAAAATATTAATAAATGAAAAACCATAAATCATATTTTTTTGGAAGTAATAAATTTAAAATAAAATAACAGTTTCTTGGATATGAATTAATTTGTATTTTATTAAATTTACAAATATTTTCATTAATCACTATTTTCAATTCTTAAACCATAAATAAAATTGATGTGAATTTTCAATTCTAATTATTTAAAATAAAATTGTCAAATCATCTAGAACCCGATGTAGCTTTTTATAAGACCAACTTCTTCAGCTTTTTTAAAACCCCGATGTGATGTGACAAATCAGCCAATGAATTAATTAAATTCAAAATATTTATATTTATTTTTATTGAATTAATTAAATATTTATGGTCATTTTTATTTTTAATTGAATCTTTATATTTATTTTAAATTTTAATTAAATATTTATTTATCTTTTTAAATCAATTTTATAGTGTATGAAGTGATATAAATTAATCAAGCATACGATGAATTATTAAAGGTTATAAAGCAGAAAATTAAACAGATTTAGATGGGGATTAATTTAGACGCCACTCACTGAAATAAGCAAATTAAAAATTTACCAAATCTTAAAAGTAACTTGGGAGCTCAAATTTCGCTTGATGTCAGAAAATTTGATGACTGGCCGAGATGGTCTTAGTCTCATCTCTTATTTTATACAAATAATAATAATTTATTAAAAGATCCATCAACATTGATATAATGATATCCCAATTATCGCCATCCCCGGGGGGAAAAATATATTCAATTTATTGTAATTCATGATCAACCCGACGTAACTAATCATAGCAAATTATTTTGTAATTTAACATTTACCCACAGAGGTTGCATACCGTAGCAAACTCCTTTCTTATGTCGAATTCTGCCTGTTCTACCAACTCGTTGACTTCATTGCACTTCAAAGCATTCGCTACCGAGTGGAGTCTGCAAGATTTTGCCTCATCAACTGCAATTTCTTTTTCCTTCAATTCGATTCCATTATTTCTTAGATTGTATGAAGTCTAACATTGTTTCGAACTAGGGTTTCATTTCACTCGCATCGAAATAGATAACCATTCTATTATTTCATACGATTCGAAACGGGCTATATATGTTTTCGAGTTCCTAAGTTCGAACTTCCTAGCCGAGACTCCCCGTTTTTTCAAGTATTATTTTTTTCCTTCCTGAGACGATGAACGTGAGTAATAATTATTGTAAATGGGACTTTCACCTGCGTAGCTCAGATATGGTAAATTTCTTGAAATCGTGTCGAGGACGTGGATTTCAGGGTCATAAAATGTTTATAATCAATAGGTTATGGAAATAATCATCATGGTGATGTTTTGTAATATGATTTTAGAACTGCATTTTCAAGCAAAATTTCCAGGGATTTTTGTCAACTAAAAGCTCAATGAAGATAAGAATTATCTCTCGACGTTAGAGAGCAAATAACCCCGAAAGAGGAAAGTGATTAAGGCTTTCTTGAATCTTCAAAGGGTCGATGTAGTCCTGCCTTCAGAGACAAAAATCGTAATGAATCGAGGGTTGGTTAGAAGTTTAAAGGTGAAGATTCGGATTGGTGGGTCAGGTAATGCAAAGGGGGGAGCCTCCGTGGCTTGGTGGTCTTCTGACTCTAGAGTCCCGGCTCGGGAGGGCCAGAGAAGGGCAATTTCACTATTTCTGCTTGCTCAGAACCGAAATGACAATTTCGCTTGCTTCACGGAATTTATGGTCTTATTGGTAGGTCACTATGTGAGAACTCTATGGGATGAACTGGGGCTAATGGGGGTTGTGGGAAGATCCATGGTGTTTTGGGGGAGATTTTAACATCATCAGATTCCTAGGAGAAAGAAGCAGAGAGGGAAGGATAACAAGGGGTATGAGAAGGTTTTCCCAAGTGATAGATGATTTGGAGGTTAAGGATATCCCCTTGCAAGAGGGCCTTTTCACTTGGAGAGGGGGTCAGAATAATCGGAGATTGGCAAGGTTGGATAGATTTTTGGTCACCAAAGATTGGGACCACCATTTTGGAGGGGTTGTTTAGTGTGTCCTTCCAATATCTGCTTCAAATGGTTCCCGATTCTACTCAAGGGGGAGTGACTTTGCAAGGGGCCCACCCATTTCCTGCTTTTGAAACATGTGGCTAAAAGCCGAAGGCTTCACAGCTAGTTAATTTCGTATAGGCTTAGTTCTCTGGTTCAAGCAGCTACATTTTGGTTGAGAAAATTAAGGCACTAAACTCCTAATCAGACTCCTGAACAAAGCAGTTTTTGGCAAGGTGGAGGAGGCCAAGAAGGTAGTTTCGTAAAGGTGAAGTACTAGACGATAGAAAGCCTAGACCCCTAAGTTTGGTAGAGCTGGAGGAGAGAGTGTCTGCTACGGCCGATTTTAAGAAGTGGGGCTTTATTGGAAGAGACTTTTTGGAGACAAAAATCAAGGGAAATATGGTTTAAAGAAGGGGATAGGAATACAAAATTCTTCCATGGGGTGGCAAATTCCCACAGGAGGAATAACGCCTTGAATAAGATTAAAATTAATGGCTAGTGGTTAACAGAGGAGAGGGAAATCAAGCAGGGAGTGGTAGAGGCTTTTAAGAACCTTCTCTCTGACTCAGGGGAATGGAGAGCTAGTCCAATGGGCTTGGAGTTCTCAAGTATCAATGATTTATGAGGTCATAGGCAGCGCCCTTTTGACGGGGAAGAAATTGGCGTTGCTTTGGATATGATGGTGATAAGGCTCCTGTCCGTATGGTTTCATAGCATCTTCTGGGGCAAGGTATCGATATTGTAAAGGAGGATACTCTCTCTTGTTTAGAGAGTTCCATGCCACGGGAGACGGTCCGTCTAAATACTACCTTTAGTTGTTAGTGCTTCAAGAAAGTCGGTGCAGAGGATTTAAAGGATTATCGCCCATTAGCCTCAGGGGAAGTCTCTATATGGATAGCCAAGTCCGTCCAATAGATTAAAAAGAGTAATGGAAAATTAGTGAATAGTCATCGCCTTTTGTCAAGTGAGTACTGATGCTTCTTTGATAGCAAATGAGGCTAGATCTGATTCAAAAGAAGAAGGAGAGGCTCTGTGGTTATGGATATTTTTTTAATAGCAAAGCAAGCTTCACAAGCAAGCCAAAAGGCAAACCCGAAGTCTGGCAGGATATCGAAGGCCTATGACAACATAAGCTTCGAGCTTCATTATTCGCATTTTCAAGAGGATACAGATTTGGAGCAAAGTGGAGAGGGATAAGATGGTGCATTTCGACCGCCACATTCTCTCGTACGATAAGTGGTAGTCCCCGTGGTTTCTTTCTTAGCTCGCTTAGACAAGGGGACCCTCATTCCCCCTACCCTTTTGTGTTAGGAATGGAGGTGTTATTCTATCTTAATACCAAGTGTTGAGGGAGCCTTTTTTGTGTGGTTACAAGTCGAGGGACGTAGGTAAATGAAGTACAAGTTTCTGCACTGTTATTCATGATGATACCCCTGTTTTTCGTGAGGGATTCAAGAGATCGGATCATGTATCTTAGTCAATTCGCTCGGTTTGAAGCGCTTCGGGATGAGGATAAATTCCAGATAAAAGCTCTATTTTACCCGTAGGGGATGTGGGAGAGAACTTTGACTTGTCGGGCTCCAGCTCGGGTGCAAGGTGTGGTCTTTGCCTACAACTTATCTCTCGTCTTCCTCTCGGGTGACAAGTTCACAAATATCCGGGATGCCGCTTGAGCAAAGCTCTAAGAGATCGCCTTATGGAAAAGGTAATACATCTCCAAAGGGGGAAGACATGCGCTTATTTTAGAAGCACCCTTTCTTGCATGCCTACTTACCTCATGTCCCTCTTCAGAATCCCTAAGTCAATCAAAGATAGAGACTTGAAAGAACCAGTAAGAGCACTCCTCAGGGGTGGAGGAGCTTTGATAGGAAAATCCACGCATTTCAACTGAGCACTGTAAGCTCGAGTGTGATAGGGTGGCTCAAATCCGAAAACTTTCTTCTCTCAATAAGTCTCTCTTTGAAAAATGGTGCTGGAGGTTTGGGATGTGAGGCGGCGGCCCTCCGGAAAACCACATCGAATAAAGTACGCGTATGAGGTCAGCTTAAGGTGCCAGAGAGGCAAACTGGGTGGGTTTATGGAAAGAAATCTATAAAGAATCTTTCTCTATAAAACAGCACAACAACCTTATTTTAGGTGATGGAAGCATAATCAAATTCTGGGAGGATGTGTGGTGCAATGAGGAACCCTTAAGTATGCTTTATACAATGTTTGGTTCTAAAGAGCCACATAGAAGGAGGTATGGAGGCCCGTAGAGAGCTTGGGGATGGTCTCGCTGGAAGGCATTTTAATGATCGGGAAATGTTACTTCCTCGAGGGTTTCTGGATTTGCTATCTGTCATCTGCTCGATTCCTTTACTTGCTTTTGGTTTGTCATCCAATCCAAGTACAATTCAGCTCTTTTAGGGTTTTGTGTTTGATTTCGAATGGTCATTTATTCAAGTTCTCTGGGCGCTATTTGATGTTTACACAAAGAGTTAATTTTTTAATCTCGCTTTCCGGTGAGATTAGTCGATGTATGTGTAAATTGGCCCAAACACTGCTATAATAAAAACACTTAAAGACATTCTTTTTATTATACTTTTAAATTTCAAGATAGTAAATTGTCCTCCATTAGCACTTAATATGCACCCTCCTTATACTCCCTTCGTTGGTGTGAGCGATCTACTAATTTCGAAGGCCAGATTATGCATTCTTATTTGATTGTTTAATGTAATATAAATTAATTTGAGGAAATTTATTATTATGAAAACTTTTGCTTAGTTATTCCAATATTAATGGGATATGTATTTTGTACACTTTAACTAATCATAACTATAATCAATTCTAATTTTTTTTATTTTACATTAATTTAAAAACAAACAACTAGTTTAAGTATATGTTAATTTATTTGCTTTTAATCTCTTCCATTTTAAAAGAAAATTCAATTTTTTGAACTACTTATATATCAAAAGACTGGGAATTATTTTACAATCTTAAAATCATTTTTTTTTAAATCAAGTAGTAAAAAATTAATATCTCATTTTAAAATAATAAATTTTCCAAATATATTTTTACAAATTCATTTTTTGTACATTATAATTAATATCATTTTTATTTTGCATATAATGCTTAGATCGTTTCACAAACAAAGGTACAGAGGTCAGTAATAACCATTAATCGAATTTAAAGTGATAAAAAATCATTTTTATTTTCAAAAAAAAAAAATGCATCAAAATGACATCTAAAAATTTACATGAAAATTAATTTTTCGTGGATCTCAAAGAATTTCTCTGAATATGGAGAACCAATAATCTCATTTTCGCTAGTCTCATCTATTATTTTATACAAATAATAATAATTTAATAAAAGATCCATCAACATCGATATAATGATATCCCACTATCGCCATCCTTTGGGAAAATATATTCAATTTATTGTAATTCATGATCAACCTGACGAACTAATCATAGCAACATATTTTGTAATTTAACATTTTGTCTCACTATATATTGCAAGATACCGTGAGCAAACCCTTTTCCGCTTCGAACTTTGATTCGCCAGACCTCAAAGCAATCACAAATTGAGGGAAATTTTAAGATTTTGGCTAATAACAATTCTGCAATTTCCTTTTTCCTTCAATTCCGATTCCATTATTTCAGATTGTATTAAGTCTAACATTGTTTCGAACTAGGGTTTTGCTTCACTGCCCCAAATGTATAACCAATTCCATTATTTCATAATGATCTGTGTCAATATATTTGTTTTCCTGATGAACAGAGTAATAATTATTGTAATGATTTTCAATCTAGTTTGAGATATGGCGCAATTCTTGAAATTAAGCCGAGTGATTGACCTAGGTCATAAAATGTTTATAATCAATAGTTATGGAAATAATGTGATGTTTTGTAGTATGATTTTAGAACCCGCATTTTCGCTAAAAATTTTGGATTTTGTCAACTAAAAGCTCAATGAAGATAAGAATTATCTCTGAATGTTGTGTATACAAATCTCTGAAAGAGGAAAGTGATTAAGGCTTTCTCGGTAACTCAAAGGGTCGATGTGGGAAGTCTCCGTCTTCGGGAGATGCAAAAAATCGTAAGGGGGCCGAATCGAGGGTTGGTTAGAAGTTTAGGGCGTGGAAGATTTCGATCGGGGCTGGGGCGCCAAAGCCTAATGCAAAGGGGAGTCTCTCGTGGCTTGGTGGTCTTCTCTCGGGACCCCAGAGCCCGGCTCGAGGCCAGAGAACGGCAATTTCACTATTTCTTGGCCTGCTCAAAGAACCAAGTCGTGACAATTTCGTCAGTTTTCACTTGAATTTATGGCCCTATTGGTAGAATACCATAAGAGAACTCTTATGGGATGAACTAGGGGCTATCGTGGGGTCAGGAAGATCCATGGTGTTTAGGGGGAGATTTTAACATCATCAGATTCCTAGGAGAAAGAAGCAAAGAGGGAAGGATAACAAGGGGTATGAGAAGGTTTTCCCAAGTGATAGATGATTTGGAGGTTAAGGATAACCCCTTGCAAGAGGGCCTACTGGAGAGGGGGTCGAATAATCTAGATTGGGCAAGGTTGATGAGATTTTAGCCAAGATCGGGACCACCATTTGAGGGTTGTCTACGTCCTTTCCAAGACCCATTTCATCGTTCCCATTCTACCAAGTGGAGGACTTCGCGAGGGGCCCAATTCCATTTCGTTTTGAAAACATGTGGCTAAAAGCTGAAGGCTTCAAGGAGCTAGCACCTCGTAGGGCTTAGTTTTGCATGGGTTCAAGTAGTTGCATTTTGCTGAGAAAATTAAGGCACTTAAACTCTAATCAAATCTGAACAAAGAAGTCTTTTGGCAAGGCGGAGGAAAATAAGAAGGTAGCTCTTTAAAGGCATACTAGGACGAGATAGAAAGCCGAGACCCTAAGTTCGTAGAGTCGAGGAGTGAGTGTCCTCGTTTGGCAGAGTCGAGAGGAGGTTCCATACGCCATTTAAGAAGTGGGCTTCTTACTGGAAGAAAGACACTGGAGACAAAAAATCAAGGGAAATACGGGTTAAAGAAGGATAGGAATACAAAAATTTTTCCATGGGGTGGCAATCTAACAGAGGAATAACGCCCTAAATAAAGATATTTAAAATTAATGGCCAGTGGCCAATGCAGGAGAGGAAATCGGCAGAGTGGCAGGTAGGCTTTTAAGAAACCATTCCTCGACTCGGGAAATGGAGAGCTAGTCCAATGGGCCTGAGTTCCTCGAGTATCAATGATTATGAGGTCGCTTAGCTTAGAAAGACCTCACGAGGAAGAAATTAAGGTTGCTCTCTTTGACATGAATGATAAGGCCCGGTCCATGGTTTCCATAGTAATTTTCTGGCAAAGGTAATCGAGATATTGTAAAGGGAGATATTCTTCTGGTTTAGAGAGTTCCATAACGAGATTTGTCCTAAGTCTAAATACTCACTCTTTGCGATGCGCTCCCAAGAAAGTCGGGTGCGTAGGATTTAAAGATTATTCGCCCATTAGCCTTATGGAAGCTTCCTATAAGTGGATAGCCAAAGTCCTGTCCAATAGATTAAAAAGAGTAATGGGAAAGTTAGTGAATGTAGCTCAAAATGCCTTTGTTGAAGGGAGGCAAATTTTTGATGCTTCTTTGATAGCAAATGAGGTGGTAGATTCGATTCAAAAGAAGAAGGAAAGAGGTGTGCTCTGTTCCCATATCAGGAAGGGCCTATGACAACATAAGTCGAGCCTAATATTTAGATTTTGAAGAGGATGAGACGTGGAGCAAAGTGGGTAGAGGGAAAGATGGCATTTCGACCGCTACATTCCTCCTGCATGTATAAGTGGTAGTCCTTGCGGGTTTTTCGTAGCCTGCTTAGACAAGGGGACCCCGTCCCTACCTCTTTTGTGTTAGGAATGGAGGTATAGTTCATCTTAATTAACAAGACAAAGGGAGGGAGGCCAGCCATGTTGAGGGACAAAGGTGGAAATGAAGTACAAGTTTCGCACCTGTTATTTGCTGATGATACCCCGGTTTTTTCAGGAGGATCTCAAGAGATCATATCATGTATCTTAGTCAAGTTCTCGCTTGGCCAGCGCTTTCTCTCGATGAGGATAAATCTAGATAAAAGCTCTATTTTACTTGTGGGGGATGTGGAGAACCCTGACTTGTTGGCCTTAGAGCTTGGGTGCAAGGTAGGGTCTTTGCCTACAACTTATCTTAGTCTTCCTCTTGGTGCAAGACATAAGTCCACAAAGGTCTGGGATGCCGCTGAGTAGAAGTTTCGAAGAGATTGGCCTGAGTGAGGCAAGGCTACATCTCCAAAGGGGAAGACCCGCCTTATCTCGAAGCACCCTTTCTCGCATGCCTACTTCTAGCCTCATGTCCCTCTTCAGAATCCCTAAGTCAATCAGCATGAGACTTGAAAGAATCCAAAGAGAATTCTTGTGGGGTGGAGGAGCTTTGGATAGGAAAATCCACAATTTCAATTGGAAGATTGTAAGCTCGAGCAGGGATAGGGGTGGTTTGGGAATCCGAAAACTTTCTTCTCTCAATAAGGCTCTCTTATGAAAAATGGTGCTGAGGCTCGGGGAGCGCAGGCGCATGGGCCTCTGGAAACCACATCGATAAAATATGGGGCGTATGAGGTCAGTTTACAAAGGGTCAGAGAGGCGTACTTAGGTGGGTTTGAAAGAAATCTATAAATAATCCTTCTCTATAAAACAGCACAACAACCTTATTTTAGGTGATGGAAGCATAATCAAATTCTGGGAGGATGTGTGGTGCAGTGAGGAACCCTTAAGTATGCTTTTTCCTATGCTTTATACAATGTCTGGTTCTAAAAGAGCCAGCGTGAAGGAGGTATGGAGGCCTGTAGGAGAGCTAGGGGGATGGGATCTTCAGTTTGAAAGACATTTTAATGATTGGGAATGGAGATTCGTGGAAAATCTTTTAACTGATCAAGGATAAAAAGATAAACCCCCTTGAAGAGGATAGAAGGGCCTGAAAGCTTACAAAAGATGACCATTTCTCAGTAAAATCAAGCTTCGATTTTTTGGAGGTGGAGAGAGAGACAGGCTTCTTCCCAAAAAGGTTATTTTGGAATAAATGGGTTCCTTCCAAAATGGGCTTTTTGCTCGGGGAAGCTTGAGTGTGGGAAGAGTATTAACAATGGATCAACTCAAGAGGAGGGGCTTCCTGCAAACAGTGCCCCTTTGTGTAGGAAAGATGAAGAAAACATTGAGCATCCATGTTACATCGTCCCATGGTCTGGGATGGTCCTTTGTTGATGTCCGTGGGAGTTGCTTCGGGTGCCTCCATGACAATCAAGGATTGATTTTTTTTACCGATCAATTTCCCCCGCTTAAAAGTGAAAGAAAGCTTCAAGGTTTGTTCCTTTATTTGTTCCGGGCAATTTTGAAGGAAAGGAATAGAGTTTGTTTGAAAATGAAGTCTCCTCAACGCACTCAGTTCTTTGTCTGTCTTTGTTCTTGGGCAAGGGCAGTTGTAAATTTGACTTTGTTAACTCATTGCCTTATTGGCTACTATTAATCTTGGGGGTTAGTCTTTTTGTTTCTTACTGCTTCTCGGTGCTTGGGTGTTTTATACTCCCTTAGGGCTGGGCTTTTTAGCCCCCTTTTAATAGATTTCCTTTTTACTTATCAAAAAAAAAAAACTAGAGGGATCAAATAACTATGAATTTGGTGAGAAGAAGAAACCTTCTGCCTCTATTCTCCAGGGTACACAAGTTAGAGAGTTTAATTTTTCTGGCTTCATGAAGTTACTTTTATATATATATATATCAGAAACGAAAAGTACTGAAGGTTTAAAATAGAGGAAATGTATAAAGGAAGAGATTTCCTTCCTCAAAATAAAAACTGATCAAAGAGATGTTCCCTATCCAACAATGGCTGACAAAACCAACAGTACCCATCTTAATGTTGTTAGTCACAAACCAGTAAACTAATTAACTTGTAGAACTGAAAGCGGAAACCTCTTAAAAAACAGAAGTATATAGCTCCACAAAAAGGAATAAAAATAAAATAAGTCCCACAACGTCCCTTCTAACCTCTTTTTATTTTATAAAATCCTTTTATTTCTAATCTTGCCAAACAAACCATACTAGAGTGAGGTTAAGCTAAAAGTCTTCCTTTGATTGAATTTCCAAAACCCTCTAAAAGCAATGATCAAAATATATCCCTCCTATACTCCCTTAGGAGTACACTCCAAACTTGCTAAATTGGAAGTTTCTGTGCCATAACTCAATAGTGAGGGCAATATATAGGAAAAGCATTGAAACGACTTTCCATCACCTTTTATGTACTCCACTGAGGACTAAGAGAGACTTGTTAGGTCGTCTCAATTGTAGCATGTCATCGTGTTTACCTTCCTATGTGCTACTAACCAAAGAAAGTCCTTAACCTCTAAAGTGGGCTTTAAGTGCCACAAACCGGGTTGGTCGAACAAAGATATAACTAGGGAAGGCTTCGGGAGGCTTATATATATAGTGAATTGAACATTACAGGCCCTACCTACTTATATACATCAGGAAGACATAAAAAGGAAATGAATCAAGTACAAAAAGGAAGGAAAAATATTGTATAGGAAAGGAAGGGAATAAATTAGAGGATATTCTAAAAATATCCTATGATTTTCAACACTCCCCCTCAAACTGGAGAGCATATAGGTTATATGCACCAAGCTTGTTACAAATAAATTAAATCCTTGGACTTCGAATGAAGTGATAGTCCACTTCAATATGTTCACCCTCTCACGAAAGACATCAGTTGATGTACAAAGGGCCATTAAGTTATCGCACACAAGCGTCATTTGTCTATCCTTCCCAAATCTTAACTTATGAAGAAGCTGTTTGAACCATATAAGTTCACAAGTTGTCAAAGTCATAGTCACACTAACTTCAAAGACTCGACCTAGCCACCACATCCTGGCTTCTTACTTTTCCAGATATTGTTGCCTTCAATAAATTCACACAATATCTTGAAGCAGAGTGTCCTGGTTCGCAAACAGCCCCCGCTCGCTTTGCATCACAATAGCCAACAATCTGGGTGTGATATCTGTTTTCATATAACACCCCCTAGCCCAATGTTCCTTTGATATAACGAAGGATACGGATCACATCATCCCAGTGACTATCACATGGTGATTGTAGGAACTGACTAACTACACTCACAAGAAAGGAAATGTTCGATCGAGTGATGGTGAGGTAGTTTAGTCTCCCCACTTGTCATCGATATCTCCTTGGATCTCGTAGAGCTCATTTTTCAATGCTAAAATTTGTCCAACAAAGGAAGATAATTCTATACTAGGCTGCTTCAGACTATCAACGGAGGAGATGACACGGTAGAGGCATTGAACAAGATTGGTATATAAATTCTTTGCCTGGGTCCAAAGGGGCTAACATGTCTGATAATCCCTGTCGAAGTTTTGGGCTCTATGGATCAAGAATGTTACATAGTAAAGCCAAAGTGTTTCACCAATTTTAGACGCGATCTTTTTCAACTCTAGACTCCATAGAGGTCAGATGGTCTTCAACACCATTTCTAGTAAACCATAACGTAACAGAATTGGCTTAGGACTGATAGTTATCACTTCCCTTGAGTCAATTGACAATTATTATGGGAGTTCCAGACATAAACGAAGAAATACTTGAAGCTTTTTCAGCCATAGTGAGAAAAATCGACAAAATCAGCAAGAAGACCAAATACTAGGGCAAAAAAATGCAGATGCAAAGGTGAGAAAAGCCTGTGGATGATGCTGAGGCTTCGAAAAATAGAGAACAGTCACTATAGTAGTAGGTAGGTCACGAAATCAGTAGAAATCTAGGGTTTCATAGCCTGTGGGAGAGAAAAGAGGGCAAAAATCCTAGATGCAAGCCTCAAATGGAGAAACCAAGGGGCTGGGAGGGGATGACTAAGCTGGGAGAAGGCGGTGGCCGGGGACTGGGCCACAAGCCACTCACGCGCCGGCGCGTGGTGACTGCCGCAAAGGAGAAGTCACGTGCGTGGAGGCACGTGACACACTAGTTGTCTTCGGGGGAGATCAGGCAACGACTAACCCAATGGTGGGGTTGTCGGCCGGAATGGAGCAGTCGTCGGAAAAGTTCACCGAAGAGGTTTTCCGACGCTGCAGATGTCTGATGGCGGCGGAGGATTCTGGAGCTTCTTGGGCCAACGGTTTTGATCACCGGGATAAAACAACCATTAAGTGGTTTGTCGGAATTGATAACATGGCAAAGCCCTAACTCGAACCTTCCATGACTCTGATACCATGTGAAGAAATATAAGAAAATGATGATTTTCTTATTGATTGAATGACTGAATTGAATATTACAGGCCCTACCTACTTATATACATCAGGAAGACATAAAAAGGAAATAAATCAAGTTTAAGAAGGAAGGAAATAAATTAAGTGTCGTGCTTTCTTTTGTAAAGCATGTAAGCAAACTGTGACGGATGTTGGAAAATAAAGAGGATACTGTGAATCGTAATTTGTTGGTAGATTATATATTTTTCCTGAGCATTTTCATGTACAAGGCCTACCTCTGTTTCTTTTAAGAGGTTCCTTCTCCTACGGACTGGAAAGCTCAGTTGAGTCTGAATGCAAATTTGAAACATGTCTGACTATTAAATACTCTCTGTCTTTGCCTTCAAGTAATCAATAAAGCAACAATCTGAGTTCGCCATCTTTCTTTTAAAAACAAAAAACAAAACTAATAACTGCATCTGTGTTTAAATAATTTCTGATTTGTATGTTTATTGAGCTACATGATTTGAATTGAAGAATAGATATCAAGATATGATTTATATATACCATATCCATTAAATAGAAACACATGTCTTAATATATGATTTTCAATAGGATATTAAATTCAATAGACATGATATTTTAGGAAACATATCCAATAAGGATGTTATATCATGCTTATATTTAGTTTATAAAATGGATATTTAATTCCTTTGGTAAGTAAATTTTTTTATATAATTTATTCTATATGAAACATAATTTATATGAAAACATTATTTTATATATATATATATATGTGTGTGTGTGTGTGTGTGTATTCCTACATTCTCTTGCTTAAGACAAATATATCCTATATAAAAAGGATATAAAAAATGAATAGCATATCTCACCATTTACCTATCATATATTTGGTTGAACTTAATATAAATGATGGAATAAGTAATCTTTATTCCACTAATAACCAAACATGGGATACGATTACCCCATTCTTATTATATTTCAATTTATATCCAAATCAATTAGACATAATCTTGAATATTATTCGACTTACTTTCTTTTGAACATGACAAACTGTTTGTTCATGTCTTTCAGGATCACTCATTAGCCTGAACTGGCAATGTCTGTTCCCCGATCAAGGAATTTTATCTCTTGCCACAGGCTTATTAGCTTCTTAAAGCTGCAGGTTTGCATTTCCTTACTACTGGTGGCATATACTTCATTTAAGTAGTAATATTATTTTTGAGATTCATTCCATGGCCGCCTTTGTGAAAGTTGAGGTAAAGACGGTTTTGCATGATGATCCAGGGCCTGAGGAGTGCCGGTGATCAATCCATCAAAACCGCTGCCGCCCCAGGCAACAACAGGGCCCAAGATAAACACTATGGTTCTCGTGGATATCGGACTCGACTATTATCAGGATTACCGAAAGAAGTAGAGAAAAAGCGATAGTCCTTGGATGATTAATTAAAATTGTTTTGTAGTCATTGTAGTTCTTCACAGTTACACATCATATGTTATATTTTCGAGATCTGATGAAATGAAATAAGGTACCATTGAAGTTGGCTTAGCTGGCTCCACAAAGAGCTCAGGATTTGTAGAGAGCCGTCGATACTTGTAGTTGTAGCATGAAGCTGTGAGATGAGTCGTCATCAAATGAAATAATAGGATACCCCCCAAACATCCATGGGTAAGTTTGAAACAGCTCCAAAGAAGAAGATGCATTTTCTGGATATTCACGGTATGTCATAATGAGAACGGGACAGGGGAAGCTGGTGGCCAAACCTCTACCAGAAGAAGAAAAAGGTGCCTCAATTCTCACATTAGAAGATAGAGACACTTTGGCTTTTTCTCGCACAGTCGCCCATTACGAAAGTGCTTTGTTAGAGAATTATTTTGTCCGTTTGTCTCGGCAATAGCTTGCTCGAAGAAGCAATTATCATCTCCATCTTTGAATAAGTATATTCTCTTTAAATATTTGTTTTGATCTATCTACTCTTATTAATTTAATATATTTTTTTCCAAATTGTCTTAAAAACTTCAATAAGATTGAAAACTAAATATAACCTTACAAATTTGTTGTATGAACCAATTCTTGAAATGTAAAATGTAGAATGAAGTTACTAATCATGTGTACCTGAAATTTTGTAATTTTCGATGAATTTTTTTTAAAAGAGAACATAATGAGCTTAGAAAGTAATAAGTGGTTGTATTTGTGCCACGTGTCCAATAATTTTCCAAGAATGGGTAGAGAGTCAACTCGCTGTTCTCTCTCCTTGGACCTTGACTCTTAGAGCATCTTTAGTAGCTGAAAGAATACTCTAACTTCAGACGCAAATCAAAAAAGCCTTCGCAATGTTGAATAATCTGAGCAAACTATCGCAACTAACAGCCGATCGCTTATTTTACGCAAATTCGAAAACCTTTTTTATCCTCATAATATACTCATGAGAACACAAAAAAAGATTTTTCGCCAATATGACTCTGTTGAGATGGAAAATTTTTTTGCCAAGCCGCATTCCCTCTGAAAATCCAAAAAACAACCAAAAAATGAAAAAATTCTATAAAAACAAACCCTAAACTCCGCAGTTAATCTTTACACCTTAAGAGGCAAAACTGTGCTCAAGTTCAAGAATAAAAGAAGAGAAAGAGGGAAAAAAAGAATCAATACTAAAGAAACGCCTGGGCTTAGAAGACCTCACCTATACTAAAAGACTCCAGGTATTCCTTCTTCTCTTCATCTCTTCTTCTCCCCCCTTATGGCAAAACGCCGGCCAGAAGACTCCACTCGCTTCGTCGCCTCCCCCTCCCCGCTTCTCTCTTTCTAATTCTTCGCTTGATAATGGATTCTAGGGTTCCTGAAATTGGGAATTTTAGGTTTCCAAAATGACACCGTTTTGACCCAAACCCATTTTTTGCCAAATAATTATCCTACAAATATTTTTATCAACTTCTAATTAGTTTCAATTTATAATATTATAAATAAAATACGATTAATAAATGAAAAACCACAAACTATATTTTTGTGAATAAACTAAAATACAAATTCTAAATATGTTTTACTTGATATAAATTAATTTATTTTGTTACCATTAACATAAATATATTTCATTGAATATTCCATTAACTATTTAAATAATTTGTTTTATTAATTTTTCACCTTAGGTTATTAATCTTTTAAGCAATATAATTTTTTTATTCATACTTAATTTAAGTTTGATTTTGTAACTAGAAAATGGCATCTCCTCCAATACGTAGACTGTTTCCTTCTTAACGGTAAGAGCGCCAAGATCACAAGATATCTTTACGACCCACCTAAGATAAAAGTGACGGTGACGGCAAACTAACGCCAAAGTTTTCGATCCAGTGATGGCTAAGTTTTGCACCAACGCCGGAAATGACCCACCACTGAATTTTATGTTTACCCAAAATCTGATGTGATAATCCGACATTATCAGACAAAATTACATCGTGATACTAAGACATATCGCAAATGTTTTGTGTTGAAAGCACATCAATCGACGAGGTCGCTTGTGTTTTGTTATAATTTTCTACAACAAATATATATTAATAAATTATTTATTTCTAATTTTTTTATTCTCGCTGTACGCCAGCAAAGCTTACGAATACGCTTTTGCTGCATGTTAGGAACTGCACTTACATGATCATTGTCGGGAGGTGCTTAACACGCGATAAGCTGACGACATACCCGCAAAAAGAATCCACGCTCTCCTCGTTTATGAAGAAACTTATGAGACACCAGATCTCTGACTCCTGATTAAGATCCATAAGAATGCAAAGCAAATTTCCAAGGAAGAGACCCCGAGAGAAGAAAGCGCATAAAGAGATGTACAAAGAAGTAGCGAGTCTGTCAAGATACTAGTAATTTATTTCGGGATAATGACCTATGAATTATCTTGGCAGAGTGAAAGAGAAAAGCACTTTTTTGCGAGAGCTACAGCCTCTACCATCGGGGCGAGCAAGCACAAAAGGAGGATACGTGAATTAAATCGTGCAAAGACGCCAAGATAAATGCAAAAGGAGCAAGATAGTCATAGACGATCATCGACGATGCCATTATGGAAAAGACATCTCACATACGCCTATCAACAACAACACTATTATCAATTACGCAGCGACGCGATTACGACAAAAACAAATTTAAAAATGCAAAGAGCTCCACTTTAATGTACTTCATGACTACTAACTTATATATTCAATTTATTTTAAATTTTGTGTCTACTACGAAAATGGTCGTTTCAAATTATCTATGCACTTTAATAATGCTTCAAATTATCTATATACTGGCTAACCACAATTTAATAAATATTTTATAAATATGGAATGATATAGATGAACAAGCGATATTATTAATTATTAAAAAGACAGTTGATAAAATTAATGATTAATATAAAACTTAGACGCCACTGCTGGTAGATTTAATTTAAACTTAGCTTAAATCTCAAAATTACTTTTGAAAGTAAAATCTTCAATTTCTAGATGATAGTGCTCTTATCTATGTGAAAATAACGTTCTAGAAGAATTCCGAATGCGCACGCAAAACATTTTTTTTTCGAAATTCTAATCACGCCTATCCCGCAGAGCTGGGAGCTGGAAAATGGCTTTCCTTCTCTATGGTCCTGCTACCAGAGTTGCACCCACTGGATTCTTTCCCACTACCACCAGCGCCTCCTCATCTCATCCCCCCAAACCAATAAACCCTTTCTTTAGAACTACCAGATCACTGAATTTCTCACCCTTGAAGGTAGCTGCTCCTCCCACCCAGCCATTGACCTCAGATCAATCCGAGAAACGTGAGGGTGAAGTTGTTGAGGTTGAAGATGAGAGGACGTCGTCTTCGTCTAAGTTCTCGTGGAGGGATCACTGGTATCCAGTGTCGTTGATTGTGAGGACCTGGTCCCTAATCCGCTAACCCGTTTCAGCTTCTTGGCGAGACATCGTTCTCTGGAAGGATGATCTACTGCCGAATGGGTTGCCTTTGATGACAAGTGCCACCCATCCGCACATATCTAATTTTTGTGGCTGAATCTGCTGGTTGTTTTGAGTTTGTTGGGAAGTACAGAGGAGCTTGGGGTCCTACTTTTCTTGGTTGCTTTCTCAGACCATTTAGGATGAACGAGTTTAATTTCTTTCATTTCTTTTGTTTTCCCGACAACCAATCTGGTCGTATGCTCAACCTTGCTTTATTCTTCACCTGATATCCAAACAGTTGAACAATTTAAGAGACCCTGATTTTGGTGATTCTTTTCTTTGTAGGAGGGAAGAATCGATGAAAACGGTTACCTGCAAATATTCATACCATGGATGGTCCACTTCGACAAGTGGCGGATCTTGCAAACAGATTCCTCATGCCTCTTCAAGGATGAAGCTCGTCTAATGGGTCTCCAAGGGCCTGTGCGACAAGTTTTCTAATGGTTTCTCAGGTCTGCTCTTTGTTTGTGGATGAGAATGGTCAGGAAGAGCTTCTGTAGCCTCAATGTACTTATCATCTTAGTATCTCCTTTTAGTTTATAATTTGTTACATTAGTTAGTCATTGAAAGCAATTATTCAAAGCTTATTTGATTAGAAAATGAATTGTCTTATGATTATTTTAATGAGATGTTTTTATTTGAATTTCCTTAGGCTGCCTGATGATTTTGATAATCCCGAGTTCTCAACTGTGACGAATTCCAGCGAGGATCATTCTAGCCAGCTATATGACACTGATGGAGAATGTGTCGATCCCTTCCCACATTGATTTTGCCCATCCCACAGGTAAAATATTTGAATATGAGTTTTGATTAGTGATTGGTGTTATTTGCTTATCTGTGCAGGTGGCCCTTTTCAATTAGGTGAGGCCCTTCCAATTCAATGCATTTAATTTTTTCTTATAGTATAATATGCTGGAACTGTCTTCAATATCTAAAGTGCTCTTTATATAATAAGATTCTCTGCCATAACATTGGTTGGCTTCAAATTACAGTAGGGTTTCTTAAAGGGGAAATTCTTACAAGTTGAATTCAAAGGTTATTTACCATTTTTAGATTACCATTAGTGGAAAGTTGGAGCACTTTGAACCTGACAATGGAAATAAAATTGGTTGACGTCTTTTATCTTAGAATCTTTTGGAAACAATTAGAAGTATATTGCGCTGAGAGTAGATGGTTTACTATGTTTGAGGTTGTTTTTGTCTTAAATGCTACAATGAATTTTTTTTTAAAGCAAATTGTTGTATCTTTGTGTAGCTATCTAGCTGAATTGGACAAATTTGTCTCTTGAGACAAGAATGTTAAATTCCCCTGTATGTGCCTTTTCTCTTTATTCTTTTTCTAACCGCATTATGCCCATTTCTTGATTATTTGGTAACTTTTTGTGGGGGATGGGGTGAGGGTTTTCATTTGGAGGATGCTGGTGTTTATATAGCAAATGTTGTCATAATAATTCTTAGTGCAACTTGTAGGACAGGGAATTGATTACAGAGCATCTCCTTTCAGAATGACCTATCTCATATTGCTCCTTTTGATTATTTCATGGTACTTTAGCTACGATATAAATTATATAATGGATAGGTTTCCAGGTTATTGACTAAGAAGAATCACTCACAGGTTACAGGGAGGAGAGATAGAGCCAAGCCTTTGACATTTAAGTTGGAGTCTAGTGGCCTTAGAGGATTTACTGGAGCTAGTAGGAACCCACGAATCAGTGCGAATTTAATTTTCTTGTTATTATTATATGAATAAGTAAGTTGAGCACTCTTATATAAACAGTCAAGCTTGCATACTTTCGCAGCTTAAGAATCCTGTTCTAATGACTAGATGACAGTAATCAAGTTGCAGCTATGATTATTGTATTTGATTGATTCAGGATTCTTGAGTTGATTCTGTTGATCATTCAATAAGTAATAAGCATCATTGAAAAACCATTGTTTGGAAGGGCCTTAAGGCAGCATAAAGAATCTTTTGACAAGAGGCTCATGGACATGGTCATTGCCTCAAGTTACTTGTGTTTCAACATATTGGGTTCTTTCTCTCTGGCCTAATGTATGTACCTCATGCATTAGCCAGCAAGTTCATCAAGGACTAAACTATCTTTCAGATACTTATTTAAAGCTAATAGGTTTCTTGTCATACTGCTGTTAGAACTACAAATTCTTTCATGTTGTCTTATGGGTAGAGTTTTTCTCTAGACATTGGATGGTTGTAAAGTCATTGGTTCTGTTTCTACAAAGCATCTAGAATATTTAGGAACATCCTTGTTTCAGTCATATGTGATGTCTCAAACAGCTAACCTGGAAAGTAAATTCTCTTGGTTATTATTCCAGTTAATAGCTCTCTACACTGTAAATATATATATATATATATATATATATATATATATATATATATATATATATATATATATATATATTTTGGCAATTTAAGTGAAAACTGTTTTCTGAGCTTGGATTCATATCCCCTTGCAGTTTTTCGTAATTCATTGTAGCCTTTTTTCTTTAAATAAATAAAGTTGTTTCAAATTTTCATTTTAGCATTGGGTGACAACTAACTACCCATTCTGAAGTTTATTCTATTTTTGTGTCATTTTCCAGAATAGACATTGATACAAAGCTTCCTATATTTGGTGAGCAAAAGTGGAAGATATGGATTTGTTCCTTCAATGTACCAATGGCTCCTGGGAAAACTCGTTCAATTGTTTGTAGTGCTCGAAACTTTTTCCAGTTCACTATGCACAGGCCTGCTTGGTGGCAGGTACTTACTTTGATAGGCTTCTCATACATGTTGAATCCAAATACACATAAATTTAGAAAGGAATCCAGATGAGGTTCTTGTATGTCAACTAATGGCCGTCCTTCCCCTTCTACCAATAAGGCAATTTTGGTGATGACTTTTCATCACTATAGAGAGAGAGATAATGGTTTTGGACTTAAAATCAAAATCTATTTTAGCCTCTTGTGATTAATATAGAATCTTAGTTTGCATCAATTACTGAATGGTAGCATCCCTCAGATTAGGTTCTGTTGGTCTGGTACTGTGCAGTAAAATACTGAAGGTAACCCCACATGAATGAGAATTCTGAATGCCTTTCTCAATCAAGGATGCCCTCCTTAACTGGCAGAGTGCCTTTTTTTGGGAAGAAAAGAAATCAGGAGAGCAGCTTCTTTGTGCTTATTCTTGGCCTTGTGGTAGGAGAAAGATTGAAGAGCCTTTGAAGATTTAGATTTGACAGAACATGCAATAGTATGCTCCTTTATTTATGTTTAAATTAGATTCAAGTGAGGATCTAACACATTGTCTTTGTTTGACTTTATTGATTAATTAGATTGTAAGTAAGGCAAGGGTGTTGTCTTTTGTATATCCCACCCTATCTGGCCTTTTATACATTGTGTATACCTTGGGCGCTTTTATTACAATTTCTCTTACTATAAAAAAAAGTATCAGACCTCTAGAGATAATGATTAAACTAATACCAAAACAAGGAATAGTGAAAGGGGCTTTACCCTTGTCTTTTAATTGCAAGCCCATGATTAAAATTTTGGCAAATAGATCGCACTCTGCGGTTTCCATATCTTTGGTCATCTCATTTTGCTTTGCATTTGCAACTCATGATCCAAATCTAATTATCATATTTTAATTGACATTTCATGTTTTACTGAATGCCTTTGTTTCTATACCTGAAAGTACCAGCCTTACTTGCATTATCAGGTTGCATTAGGGTCTCATTGCTTTATTTCTTGTAATCAATGGTTTTTGTATCTTGGTCCATCTTTTTTGTATGTGGACTGGATCAAAAGCTCAGAATGTACCAAGTTTGCAGCATAGCCTTTTCCTTCTCCTGATCAGTGCATTTCCTTATCGGTGTACTTAAATCTTAACTAATTGGGTTTAGATATTAAAAATACAAAGTACATATAGTAGCATAATACCCCATTTCTTCACTTTAGTACGTTGTATATTATTTTATATTCAGATCTTGATGCTTGTCTGATGTGAGACTGATTTTGAAGAAATTTGGCTAATTGAAAAGCTGTTTTAGCATTTTGACATTTCGCATATTGAAATAGCTTAGCACCTGATAAAGAAAACAAAATAATCTGAAGTAGAACTGTAGAATCAACCTGTCACATGATGGGCAAAAAGGAAGTGCTTATAGGAGAAAGAATAGGGGGAAAATGAGTAGTTTAGTTCATTATAAATAGATGAAATCTAATCCTTAGTTAAAGTGATCAGATCTGACCCTCCTCTGATTTGTCATTGATTGGCTGAGTGACCATCAAAAGTCCAACATCAGCATTGTTTGACTTGCCTACCATTGATTGGAAGAAGTATTCTACAAAAAAAAAAAAAAAAAGAGAGAGAGAGAGAGAGAGAACAATAAAGAAAACATAGATCATCACCTACTTTCTGTCATTCCTTCATGTTTATGGAAATTTTCCATTCTCCACCTATCTTGAAACACCTAACGGTGACTGTCTGCCTAAGACTACTTAAAAGTCATATCAGAAGTTTCTTTCTGTTTATTATATCCTTGGACATCAGTGAATAACCTCCATATTTGATTTCGGCTATGGCAGGTGGTTCCTAGGATGGCATGAGCACTGGACTTCAAATAAGGTATATGATGGGACATGATTGTCCTTCAGGGTCAGGAGAAGATATTCCTTTCAAAGACAAAGGAGGGTTCTGTGATGTCAATGAGAGATGTGTACACAAAGATCAATGCTTATCCCACACAAGCAGATCGTTTTGTCTTGGCATTTCGAAATTGGCTGAGGCGGCATGGGAACAGCCAACCTGAATGGTTTGGCATCTCAAATCAAGGACCTTTGCCATCAACAGTCTTATCAAAACGCCAGGTTTGGCCGAAAGTTACCCTTTTATGAGCTTCATAACTATCTTCTCACTAGAATAATCCAGCTTGAGGTCTCCAGGAGAGTTGATTGTTTAACAATCTATTCAAGTTTTTAACCAAATGAAATGGTTTGATTTTCATGTGGCTATTCTGCACCACTGTTTTTGTGTCGAGTTGATGCAATGGATTTGGTTTCATATTTTTTTTTATTTCGTTTTATGGTTGTAGATGTTGGATAGATTTGAGCAGCACACCCTTAACTGTTCATCCTGCAAAGGAGCTTGGTAGCCTTTCCAGACAATGGAGAAGGTTGTTCATTGGTGCAACTGTTGTTTTCTGTGCAACCACTGGGATTCCTTCAGAGATGTGGATCCGGCCATCTGGCTACTTGCACTTCTAAGTTCTTCATTGGCTTATGCTTTGCATGAACTCCAAAGAATTTTGTTTTTGTTGATTATGTTCATGCTGATTGATTAGAAACTACCATTCAGACTAACTTATGTGTATTTGAGTGCATCAGTGGAGTAATGCAGGTATAGTGATTTATGTTCTGTTAAGGAAGGATATGATGGTGTGGGTTAATTAGAGGCTGTATTATGAGACAGAAGAATTATAAACTTAGATTGTTGTATTCCTTGTTTCATTTTTTCTTATTGAATCTCATGAAAATTGAAATATTTTCAGCTTCTTTCAGAATTCTATTCTATATTGGTGAGACCTGAATGAAGGTAAAGCTTAAGCAAATCTAAAATCATAAAAGAGAAGAAATCGAAAATAGGAAGGAAGCAAGAGAAATTGTAATCTGCGTTATTTTCTTGCCTGTTTCTATTTTTATGGTTTGTTTGAAACTAAAATTTTGAATATGATTGATTAATTTATCATGTGAACCGATGGTCCACGTAATCAGATATTAAATTGATAAGAACAGATACTACACTTTGATCTTTAGCCAAAGGCTGAGAAAGGTATGAATTGCTAAAGAAATCTCCTGTTGGTTATTTATATCTCTTCTCTTCCCTTCCTCACTTTCTCTCTGTAGTCGATGGGAAAGATAACTCATATAACCACATATGTTTCTCTCTTGGGACTAAAGTCTAAAGCCCAAAACTAGCTGTTGAGTCAGGAGCCCAACTTAGCTCCCCTAAAAATCCATATCTATAAACAATATTGCTGATTTTGTAATTTTGCTTCAAAAATTTAAGAATGAATAGATATTATTTCCCTTGTAAGATTAAAATCTATTATTTGTTTTTTGAGAGATTAAAATCTATTATTAAACAGCATTATTTTCTTTTAAAATTGTATGAAATGGCGTTTGTTTTTTTTTTTTTTTACTTAATGATAATGTAACTTTTATTTTGAATAGCTGCGACACTCAAGTAGTAGCCTACGATGCTTTCCACTTGAAGGCTATGTCTGCTTTTTTTTTTAAAAGGTTTTGAATCACGCTATTATTATTTTTTGGGGCTTTAAAACAAAAATAAGCAGTTAAAACCCAAAATGCGACTCCATAATATGGAAAACTGTCCTAAAAATCGAAGCCTGCGTCCGGAGTGATCAAAGTATCTATCAAAGGTACGGTGAAAAGGCCATAGCATTCCTCTAAACTCTTAAAATTGGATCTCTAATAATCAAGTTAAAGCAATTAGGGCAATTGACTAATCAAACAATGATTACAAAAAAAAGGTAAATAAATGAATAAAAATGAAAAATAAACAAATGCAAGAATACATCAAACATTTAATAAATAAATAACTAGAGTCAAATGGGGAAAGAGTGTGTACCTTGGCGGCAAATCGAGAACGTTATCAATTGAAAATCAGGTTAGTATAATAACAAATATAGAAAAATTCATGATTAAAATAAAAAACCAAATTATAAAGAAGGCACCAAATTATTTACTAAAGGGATACATTTAGATGTCGTAGCCCACCAAAGCTCATTTATTTAGCAAAAGTTGACTCTATAAAGTTCCATTTTATTGGAATTTGAATCGAACTTAGGGTTAAAAGAGAAATTTGAAAAATGAAAATTTAAGTAGGGAGTTTGAAAATAAAAAATAAAAATATCACTTTTGGAAAAGAAGAGGTTTTAAGTTTGGATATTTTGAAAAGAATAGATTTGATTTGTAAAATTTAAAGAAAGTAAATTTTGAATTTTAAAGAATATTTTTTACAAACATAAAGATCATAAATTATATATATATTTTTAAATTAAATAAAGTGTTTTTGAAAATTTGAAATTATAGAATTTTTTTTTTTTTTGATTTTTTAAAATTAAGGAAAATAATTTAATTTAGTAATTAAAGATTTTTTTTTTTAATTTTAAAATTAAAAATGATTTTTTTTTTAATTTAGATAACAAAAGTAATAGGGTGAAAGTTAAAATAGTAATAATAATATTTGTTTGAAGGTTATTATTAAAGAGAGTTAAAATTGATGAAAATTGAGATGTTATAAATATTATTTAAAATTGGCAAAAGTTTGAAACAAAAAGAGATGTAAATTAGTGATTTAAGGTGTTTACTTAAAACATAGGCATATGAGAGTTCAATTTCTCATGTTGCATTTGGAGCAAGGATCAAAATATCAATAAATACTGATATACTCCAGAATTTCGATTTACGGAAATATCGAAATATCAAAGGATATTTTTACAAAAATATCGGTTCGATTAAATTTTTTCATATTTTAATTATATAGATGATGAGAAATGATTTATATCTTAATTAAAGTAGATTAAAATAAAATATATTAGTAATTATTAAATTAAATATGTTATATTTAATATATTATTCAGATATTATTATGTTAAAGAGATATTATTTATTTGTTTTTGTTATTATTATAAATATTATTTAGATAATGAGGAGATTCAAAATATTATATATTATAATTTAAATTTTTAAATGATATTATTTTACTTATTTTCCTTTCAAATTAATATTTAATTTAAAAATATTATAAGTTATAATGTAAAATAAAAATAAAATAAAATAAAATATTATAATCATATATGGTAGGGATTATGAACAAATAAATAATAAAGAGAATATAAAAAGTTTCAGACTATATATAATGTTTAATCACTAATATACGTGGAGTGCGCCACTTCTGTGATTTCAGACTCAAACCCCTACAAGATTTTTTCGAGATTTTTGGAGCCAAAGAACAAAGGAAAACAGAAAATATCGGGAAAATCGGAAAACGAAATTTCACACAGCGGTATATTTTATCGATCTCCATTGATAACCGATATTTCGGTCGAAATATCATAAATTTTGTTCCCTGCATTTGAGAGATTTAATTTTTGAACGTATGTGCTTTAAGTGATGTGACATGGGCTCCAAATGAGCAGAGTTGTGCAGGTTGGATATGACAATAAAGACATCGGTCTAAGAAGCGATCGATCTAGGGTGTTAAAGTTTCGCCTACTCGAAATGGCTGGCTAGACTTCACAGACGAAGTTTAAATCGGGTCATAAAATGAGCTTAGGCCTAATGAGTTGGGCTTACCTACAAGCACTTCGATCGAAGAATCAATCACAACTTGCGCAGAAGAATCGACCTGAATTCGACTAGACCTAGGGTAGATGTGTTGGCAATGGGTTCTAAGGATAAGTTAAAGCACTTAATCGTGTGAAACCATAGTGAGATGAAATATAAACTAATAGGCTCAACCCAATATAGACATTGAACATAATTGACTAGACCTAAGATAGATGAGTCGAATGTAAATGGTTAGGCCTGTTCGGCCGATCCCGACCCGTGATTAATCCCTTACGAACCCGAGGACTTCCGCACTCCAACTAGACATGTAAAACTCTTCTCAAACAATCAATTAAAATCCATTGAAATGAACCCTTTACAATCCTAACATATCTTTAGAAAATAATGTGGAAGTGAAGTGGTAAATTTTTTTCTTTTCTTTTTTTCAAACACTTAAATTTTCGTAAAATCTAATGTAGCTTCCTCTCGTTTGCTCTGACTTTCCCAAATTTACAAAACCTACGAAAACATTTAAAACACTTATAATCTTCAATTCTCAACTTCCATTTTAGGACTCCTCGCCCACAACCCACCAAGACAATAACTCAATCAAGCAAAATATATACACATATACATTTATTTATTTCAATCATCAAAACATTCAAACTTCTTCAATTCCATGCACGCTTTATAAAAGGATTGGGCTTGAGCCTGACTTGCCGACCGTTTGACGCATTCATCCAATCGTATGATCAAAGCCCGCTGGTAGCTCTTTTTCAAAATATATACATATATACATATATACATGACAAAATATTCAACATATACAATATGCAAAATATATATACAATGCAAGCCACATAAGGCTGCTCGATGACTGACCACCGCGCAGGATGCCTCTACCTGCCAAGACCTGCCCCCGTCCCTGGTAAAATGTTTTTGAAATATACGAAAGAGCGAGCTGCATGAGCTCAAGAAGTGTACATTTTCATTTAGACAACATTTTCAAGATATATCAAAGTAATAAATACTTATACAATTAAAAACCAATTTATGCTTTAAACTTTGGCTCTCTAATGGAACCTAGGAGTAAACACACCGTAGCAGCTTTCCGGCAATCGACGGTGAGGGACAATTTCAATCCAACATATAACCACTAAGGCCAAGGGAGAAACTCACGCCACAGATAGTGGCTCCAAATACAAGACCTTATCACGCAGCGATATTACGCCTTTAAAATCTATTTCCTCCCTCGCTAAGAACTCATAACCATTCTAAATCCTTACACGCTTTAAGGTACCGCAGCTTGATATCACCATAACAAATATATGGGGCTAGGGTAACCACTGAAAACATTTCTTCAAAATACATTTATAACCATTTAAATCCTTTTACTTTATCATTAAAACACATATGCATTCTTTACACATTTTTAAACTTTCATAATACCTTAACATATGCATATACATATTTAATATACATATATAAACATTTATTTAAACTCTTTCATTTAACATTAAAATCTTTCACTTTTTTAAAACTCAATTTTCAAAATTAGTTTACACTCACCCTTGTTTCAAAACTTGAACAATTACAACTCCACTACTTTCGCCTCGCTTAGCCTTCACACTCAACCGAATACGGCAACGTATTAATCATCAAGCAGATAAATGGGTAAAACTTAACGTACTTCACACAGCAAGTCACTTTAGGTCACAATAACATTCATATAAAGCCAAATTAACAATTTACCCTGAGCAATTAAAAAAACCCATAACAAAAAAAAAACCCACTATTTGGCAACCTTTTTCCAACAATACTCTATGGACTTTATTACCCAAAAATTATTCAAAAGGTCTTAAAAAATTATGAAACTCTCTAGATCAGTCCTTTATATATCCAATGACATCTCTTTAAATTTTCAATTTAAAATTCCTTCTCTAAAGCCCTCAACCACATAACACAAGTTATAACATGTTTTTGATGCCAATTTGGTTAACTGACTGAATCACCTACTGTTATCCTTGATTTCCGGGATCTTAACTCCATAAATTGGAAATTTTTTCTTCACTCATTTGAAGATATGGTTATAAGGTTTCTTCTCCAATTGGAATCACCCAATTTGGATCATCAAAACTCAAGTTATTGTATTTTATATCTAGATTACTCAAATTGATAGAACAGAATCTGCATATAGCTCCACTTGGAAAAATTTCTGGGCACTTTGGGGTTACAATTTGCTTGCTTTTCCTTCAGCTAACTTATTCCCCTAGAAGTCTATTTTACCTAGAATTTTGAATCACTCAATTTGGATGAGTGAAACTCCACTTATGACCAAAACACTACAACCATACCCAAAACAGAGCATAATCAGTGAGCTACACGAGCTCACCTTTCAGTCTGTATTTGGGAGCCTTAGAGTTACAATTTGCTCTTGGTCCTTTATATACATTTGTAGCCCTATCTCTTATGGTTATTTACCAATTGGAATCAATTGATTTGGATAATTATAACTTAATCTATATCCAAAACAACAACAGGGGTTTTTACAAAAATTTTGACAGCATTCCCTTTAAAAACCCAACATTCTCATTTTTACAACTATTCCATAATACCTCAAAACTACGAAATCTAATCAAAACAACTCCACAACACTCAATCGTGATTTTGGAATTATACCACAAAACCCTGTGTGAAAATCTTATGAATTCAACCAAAGGTCCATCAATTCTTCTATAAACCATATAAATACGATGATTCCATGTTTATTTACACCACCGAGGCTTTACCTACAAAACCTCACAAAATCTAGTATTTGGGTGATTCTCCAAAACCCTGCACAAAGGAGCAACAATTCTTTCAAACTGGAAAAACCTCGTGAATCCAAACACCTTATACGACCCAAGCACAAAACACTTTGCCACTCTTCTTCTCCTTCTCTCCTTCTTCTTCCTCTTCTTCCCCCTTCCTCTCCTCGTCTTTCTCCTCTCCAAAACAGGAGTCTTGAGCTCAAGTAGACAAAACGAGTCTGGGCTTTGTTTTGTTCCATCACATTTGTAATCCCATTTATACCTTAATTGCCATTAAGTCCTTCATCCTTTAATTTTTGCAAATCAACTTATTTTATTTCAATTTTTAAGATCCTATCTTCTCACATTATAACTTCCATATCATTTTTTTATACCTAATCAAAAAGTAGTCCTTGATCACTTTATCATCGCAAGACAACTCATATTTCTATTATGGCCCATCTCTACTCATTTAATGATTTTCATATCCTTATGACAATTACACTTTTATCCTTGTTTCTTGAAGTACCAATAAATTCCCTGCCCATGGGGACTTATCATTTCATATTTTCATCCTTATTACTAACTCAAAAAATATTACAAGTTCACTTAGTGTTCTAATACGCCCTACAGCTTACATGTACTATACACCTCCTGATCTTGCATTACAAAATCAGAACGTCCCTTCTTCCCTATCAAGGCTGGGTTAGGTGACGCTACACAGGACTGAGACTTATAAAACTGATTTCCTATCATTAGTGGGCCCATTTCGAGCATAAATTTATAATGACATAAAACTTGTAAAACTACCATTGTAATGATGTTTAAATTGTCTTGAACATATATGCATGAGTTCAATTACTTGTACTTATACAAGTTCAATTATTACAAAATATTGTATTTACATTTCAAAAACAAAATAAAAAACCTACATAAGATGGACTCTTAATGCTGTGTTGGCTCTAGAAAATGCGGGGATGTCTCTGACGACCTCTTCAGTACCTACATGAATGAAATATCCATGATAAGCTTATAACTTAGTGAAAAAACATATAACATATATGATCACTTCTCATTCTCCAACAAAATGGATAAGGCTTTAATTTAGAAAAAAAAAAAAAATAGACGGAAGTAAAAAATGAGCAAGTAAATAAATGCTAGCCATAAAGTTGGAATATTACATAATCAACATCTCATTCTCCAACACAGTCAACAACTACTTCAACATGACCAAATCATCCCAAGTAATCCCATTCTCCACTGCGCAATAAATAATACCCAGAATAATAAATGAAATCTATAATCTCCTCCCACATGGTCTCCAAACAAAAAAAAACATAATCCCTTTCTCCACTGCACAATAAATAATACCCAGAATAATAAATGAAATCCATAATCTCCTCCCACATGATCTCCAAACAAAAATAACTGGGTTCAGTAGTAAAAAAAAGTATTTGTATTGATAGATTCAATTTTATTTATATGAGGTTACCATAGTTAGATTCAATTTTATGTCTAAGAAAGCTCCTATCTCAAGAATAAAATTGGATTTAATGGTATAAAACTTATTCGCATTTGTAAACGAGTTTTTTTATCATTGAACCCAAAAAATAGAGAGTAAACTATTGAGTTTCAATAATGATGAGTAGGCCCAAATGTATCAAAAGTGAAAATGGAACTTAACAATCTTGTGAGAAATCAAAATAGAGAATTTGAATATGTGAAAACTGCAGCAGTGCTCAAAAAAAGCAATAAAAAAAGGGAAAATAAAGAGATGCTTATGTTCGAGAATGAAACCCGAAAATTTGTATACTAGAAAACCACTCCTCTCGCGTCCGCTCCTCTCCTCCTAGACCCTCTTCTTCAGCCCTCTTTTGCTCTTCCAAAAGCTTTTTTTTTTGTAATATCTAGAAACTCTCATAGTAAACTAACCTTAAAACCTCAAAGGAAATGATTAAAACCTCTAAGAGAAATGAAAAATAAATACAAAAAGGAAAATCCAATCATATAAAATCAAAATTAAGTAAAATAAAATAAATAAATAAAGGATATA